>JAVSBV010128974.1:0-17801 GCA_033117975.1 Parotocinclus spilosoma
CTGTCTGTGTGTGTGTGTGTGTGTGTGTGTGTGTGTCTGTGTGTGTGTGTCTGTGTGTGTGTGTCTGTGTCTGTCTGTGTGTGTCTGTGTGTGTCTGTGTGTGTCTGTCTGTGTGACATCACCAGCAGTTTATATGTTCTTTGGTAGTATCTTACCTTTGGCTATATTTTATGGGGTTTTTTGTTTGGCTAATTCTTTAAACCTTCGTTTGTTGTTCTGAAGAGAATAAAACTTTTAATAGCATACCTCTGAATATCAGAGTTTATTGCCATATGTAACTGGTTCAGCTAAGGTTTAACAAACAACTTACAAAACTGACAGTCTTTCTGCTTATTTCACATACTGGTCTTTATCAACAGAAACCAGTCCCAAAATGACCGGACCACGACAGAGTGCAGTAACTCCCTCCATCATGTAGTTATTAGGAGACGATGTGCCTCCTATAGCTTATCGATGAGGACTCATTATCTTGGGTATCTTATCTGTTTAAACAAAATGTACCTGTTACTACAACTTGCCTATTTCTATTAACATCTAAGCCACCCATGGAGGATGGGTCCCTTTTTGAGTCTTGGTCCTCTCAAGGTTTCATCTCTCTATATTCAGGTAGTTTTTCCTTGCCACTGTCACGCTAGGCTTGCTCAGTTTGGCATTGGCCTTTTAAGATCGTATAATATTGTAAAGCTGCTTTGAGACAATGCTCCATTGTAAAAAGTGCTACATAAATAAATTTGCCGTACACTCGTACAGATCCATAAGTATGTGTACTCTACAGCGACACAATCTTTAATACTGATGTTATGCCCAGTATCCTGTTGATGTGGTTATTTGGCTGGGTTATAACACTGCAGGACGCACCAGGGCAGCATGATTTTAAAGGCAAAAAGTCTGCCCTTCATTAAAAAGGATTACTGGTTGCTACCCATCCAAAATAACCATCCCTGATCAAGTCAAGTGTAAGGGGAGGCCACACTAAATGCATACCTCTGTAGCCTATGGATGGTTTTTTTTCACATTTACGGCATTTAGCAGATTTCCTTATCCAGAGCGATTTACAACTCATACAGTCTTACAATTAAATCAATGGTGGGTTAAGGGCCTTGCTTAAGGACCCAACAGTAGCTTGGCAGAGGTGGGATTTAAACCCTGGACAATCAGGTCCCCAGTCCCATACCTTAACCGCTAGGCTACCACAGTCCGAATATTGCATATGCACTTCTCGTATTTTCTGTTTGAAATTCAATTTGAGACTGTGAGAAAATAATATTTGGATATTATGCCAATTTTCAAACAATAGCAGTGGCAAGTAGCATATATAGTAGAGTGTATACCATGGTGTTCAGACAACGTGCCATCTTACAGAACCTTGTGCTTGTTACGACTCAGCGAGTCATACCTGGATTTATAAGCAATTAAGTATAAAGTTATCTTTTCCCAGACGGGTTAACACACACCTACAAGTTTTTGCTCATTGTAGCCGTGACGTTTCTATCATAGACGACGCTTGATAGAAATAAACTGGGGGCGGGGTAATTTTAGTTAGCAGAAGTGTAATACGCTGCTCACAAAATGTATAAATTAAATATCCCCATGTTTTTGTAAGCAGTGTATATGGAACTTGAGTTAAAGCTTTTTGAATCCTATGCTTTCTTTTTAGGTAGCCCACAGAGAAATGATTGGATCGGGTTGGGTTGTGTGTTTGCACAGTTTGTGGGTTGGTGGTCACTCAAGATATGTGCATAAGCAGTAAAAACATGAGCTATGCATTTTATGTTCTTTTTAATAGTAATGTAAATAACTGATGTTGCTTGATATGTAGCCAAGGTGACATGTTGGATCCATCCCTAGTTATGACATCTGCTTCTCTTTTTCAGTGCAAAGCCACGCTAAAATGACAGATTAGTCACAGAAAGCAGCACCAAATCTGTAAGACCGGTGTGACTGCCCCCTGGATAAACCCCACCCCACGTTAGGATTTAGCACAAACGGTTTTTGTTTAGCAGCCTCCCATTGTGATCTCGCTTGACAAAATTGACATTGTGTAACTGCACAATTCAATAGCAGCTGTTTTGGATTATCAACTATTCTTAAATTAGCTTTTAGAGTGTCTTCTCGTTTTCTTTGAAGGGATTTCACATGGTGCTGACCCTCTCTTACAGGACTGTAGGTTTGACTCCCCTGGTCACAAACCATTTCTGGACGGTTTCCCACTGTCTTTATATGAGTGGTTCTGCTTAACATTTTAGTACATGAACCCCTAAACGGGACCGGTTTAAATGGAGCTAAAAACATTTAGAGGTTTGTCAGCTTGTTTTGCTACATATTAGGTGTGCATGCTGAATGTGTGAAGGCCCTATAAAATCCAATTCTTTCTTTTTTTCCTTAAGAAAGTAGAAAGTAGTAAACAGTAGTAAAATGGCTTTTTTTTTTCATTTCAATAAAATGCTGCTCTACTATTTAGCAACGCCAAAAATGATATGAATGAAAGTAGTCTAATGATGGGATGAAACAAATAAGGAAAAGTTCAGAATGTTTATTTTGTACCTATAAATAAAATTGCAGTTTGTAACTTAAATAATAATATCAACCTGTTGTGTTTTTTCAATTGAGTCCTCAATTGAAAGCGCTGTGCTGTTCATGTGTTGCTGTTTTTGTGTTGCTGTTGTGTGTTAAATTAAATGTGACTGGAAATGAATAGGTTATATGAAACTGATCACCAGTTAAATATCGATCAGGCTCACTTTTAGAGTTTGCACTCTGTGTACTGCGATTCTCTCCGAATTCTCCATATCACGGAAATCACAGGACCGTACGTTATCTAAGGTTCACATGTCTAGTCAGTTCTTCTGTTTGTGTTTTGACAGTTTTTTTTCTGATGGATGAAGTGATAAACATTGGTCGTGTGATACTCTATGTAATTGACGTTCATGTGCACGTTACTTTGGTATGTAGCACCTCTCTGTACGTTGCTGCCCACAAAGTACACCACGGCACCGGTACTGCCTAATAACATGGGAATATCTCAGCAGGATAATGCACCAGACTACAAAATTGGTCAGATATGGTTTGAGGAACAGGGTTGACTTGGCCTCAGTTCCCCAGATCTCAGTTTGGTCAAACATCTGTGGAATATAAACAAGTCCGTAACATTTACTTACAACTGATACAGTTTTACAATTCAAGCAATCATGGGTTAAGGGCTTTGCTCCAGGACCCAACTGTGGCAGCTTGGCAGAGATGGGATTTGAACCCTGGACCATTAGGTCCACATTCCAGTACCTTAACCGCTAGGCTACCGCTACCGAACCCTGGCGGCCCTACCATGCAACTTAAAGGATCTGCTGCTATTGTCATAGCACCATATATCACAGGATAGCCTCAGAAGGCTTAAGCATTTTTTGACTTAACCTACACAACATTATGTAGGGAGTTTGTGTTACAGCTGATTGGCTTAAGTGTTGAGTCTGCATAAATCACAGAAATCACACTTAGTCGATTTACAATGCACACAGTTGTTTAAAAAAATGTCAGAAAATTTAGAAAGTTCATGTAAATGAAATTGTACATTTTTCCTGCATTTTCCAGCTGAACTTAAACCATTAAAATATTTAATACTGTAGAATTAGAACAAACTTGGCTAAATTTGGATGTTTGTGCTTTGGGATTTCCTTGGAGCTGTCCTTCATGGAGATCCCTTTCACAGCTTCTTATTTTTATCTTGGAATTCATTGCATTTTGCAGGAACTCTTGACCAACTTGTTTAATAATAATCTAAAAGCTGCCAGCTGTTCACAGATCATCATCATTCTTTCCTTACATATTTACATTTACAGCATTTAGCAGACTACCTTATCCAGAGTTACAACTGATACAGTCTTACAATTTAAACAATCATGGGTTTAAGGAACCAACTGTTTCAGCTTTAGCAGATGTGGGATTTGAACCCTGGGCCATCAGGTCCGTAGTCCAGTACCTTAACCGCTAAAGTCCCAAAGTGATACCTTTACTGTTTAAATTTACATTATTTATCAGACGCTCTTATCCAGCGCGACTTGCAATTAATACAGTCTTACAATTTAAGCAATGGTGGGTTAAGGGCCTTGGCCTTGCTCAGGGACCTAACAGTGACAGAGATGTGATTTGAACCCTGGACCCTCTGGTCCATAGTCCAGTACCTTAATCACTAGGCCACCACAGTCCCTGTGGGATAGAGTGGTATAGGGTAGGGAGAGAGTGATAGGGTGGTATCCTAATGCAGGCTGTCTGGGAGAAGCGAATGTGGGAAGAAACTCTGATGTGGTATAAAATGTAACACCTTACGTTTTTGGACTTGCAGCCCCATGGCACTGGCTGAATCGTATTTTATTCTTTCTGCTCTCTCATTTCAGTGTGTGAGCTGTGTGGAGTTTGTATGTGGAATGTGTTTCATTTCCAGAAGGTACAACTGCACGGTCTGACACTTCAGAAACGAAACATAAGTCACCTGTCTGGAGTCCTGACTTTCCATGTTCTACTGTATCCACTTAAGGCTTGACTCACTGGTGTGGCCCTCGGTTTCCTGTCTCAGAGCCCTTTCCTGTTTTTCATTACTCTTCCTTACATGGTACTTTTTAAACCTTACTGGCTGTTGTACAGCCCCCTCATCAATGTTTGCATCTTTTATATTACAACCCACCTTTTAATTAGCATGTGTACATGTATGCACCGTTTAACGACCATCTCATCAATGTCTTTAACGGCCGAGGTCTTAAAAATTGTAATAGGAAATAGAAAAGGGCCTGACTTTTATCTTCAGACGTCGTGGCCGTAAACCAATCAGCACAGGCCGTACCTCTACCGACAGTCAACACTGCAGAGCCATGAGCAGAGGTGGGAGTTAAACAGCAGGATGTCCGTCGCGTGTGTGTGTGTGTGTGTGTGTGTGTGTGTGTGTGTGTGTGTGTGTGCCACTAATTTTTCATGTTTGGGCTAGAGACTGTTTGTACTTGGTTGATGTGTTTAGAGATTTTTTTGTATGTTGTTTGTGTTTGTGTGCATGACTTGTGGACACTACTTATTTCAAGAAACTGTAAATGGTGTTTGTAAGTATAGCACTCATGTTTTTCTCCTCAGTACCTGTATATTTTCTGTAATCTATAACTAAGTAAACTGTTTAACATTCCCTTCAAGTCTCTGTTTCATTTGGTTGATCTTCAGTGTTTGTAATACTGATGATTACTGCATTTATGACTTCCATCATAAAGTATCAGGTCCATAATTCCATCCTCTTAAGTGTTACGGCTTTAACCTACACAGGGTCGTAACGGCGTATTTAATTTATTTTGTATTTATATTGTATTTTGTATCATTGTTGTGAATTTATGTATTAAAGATGCTGTGTAGATGTATTGCAATTAAACACACATTTGACAAGTTATAGCCATTAATATCATATTTATATTATAATGAAATTGTTATTGGATGTTAAATATATTTTCAACTAGTTGAACCCATTCAGTCATGTTGATATATGCACTGATGTCAGGTTACAAAGTCTGCTGTCACAAACATTCTAATCAGCTTTACAATACCATATTATCATCAAAGGCTAATCCCAAATTGAGTAAGCCTAGGGTGACAGTGGCAAGAAAAAACTCCCTAAATGTATGGAAGAAACCGTGGGAGGATTAGAACTCAAAAAGGGGACCCGTCCCCCTTGGGTGGCCTAGATCAAATAGTTAAGCTTTATAATAGAATTAATTAAATAATAAGAGGTAAATAAAATAAAATATATCTGCAAATATTTAACTTTAAGAACAAAGTAGAATTAGGACAATTTTGACTGCTGAAAATAGTGTATATGAATGTTCTGAGGAACCAAAGAGCAATGTAGTGTTCTTAGTGAAATAAATTGTTTTAGTTATTTGGATGACAAAGTATAAGGGAGTCAATATTTCTGGCCACGATTGTACATTCATACATGGTTGACAGGATGTTTAGAGCTGGCTGACTGGAGGACTTTACCCAGTGTGCTGAGTGAATATTTTATCGTTGAATTGTGTTATACTGTTTATGGCGACTGGGGCAACCACAGAAACCACTTTCCCCTCTGTGTATCTTATTTGTCAGCGCCCAGAATGTGGGGAGAACTTCTCAAAAGACCAAAAAATAGCCTTTCTGTCTGAAAACATAGACCGACAAACCACTGACGTCCCTTTGATTGGAATATTATAGTATTGTCTTAAAATCCTAAGGATAGGATAGGGTAACTTACAAATCCTCTCAAGGGAAGTTACAATGCCACCACATGCTAACAAGACACGTTGGGAGAAAACAAACACACTCTCATTGTGTCTGTCAGGGTACACATTAGAAAAGCACACGCTATGTGATTTAGCTGGCAGTCTTTAGTTGTCGACACACCCTGTCAACTCAAAGACTTCAAAACAAGACTTGAGTGGAACAGATGACCTTACTCTGTCCATGGATTATCTTGATATTAACATTCTTCAGCTGAGTAAAATCTGAAGATCCTAACAGTACTTTAAAATGGATGGTGGGAATGGGATCACTATCACGATCACTGGGACTGTGGTGGCTTAGTGGTTGAGGTCCAGGGTTCAAATCCCACCTCTGCCAAGCTACCACAGTTGTGTCTCTTAACCCATAATTGCTTGGATTGTAAGACTGTATGAATTGTAAGTCACTCTGGATAAAGGTGTCTGCTAAATGACATAAATGGAAATCACTAGACAGCTCACTATTTGATTTGTTTGATTCAGAGGGCTTTGATTTGATTATTACGTGATTGTCGATGCTTCTTAATGTACACTCCTCACAAAAATGAGGGGCTATTTAATTATGGGATATTTAATTTTGAAGGATCCCCTAATTTTTGTAAGCGGTACGGATTGTTAGGCTTGCTGGGCCAGTAATTCAGTAATAAGACCAAAGGACCAAATAGAGTTGGATCGCGCTAGTGTCATCTCGATCATTTGGTGTATGGTGACCAGTCTATTTGATATCTTTAAGGCCCGATATAATTAGCTGTTTAAATTTTAATAACCGTCTTTACAGTTATTGGATTATTATGAGCTATATTGCAAATAGTGACCATACAAGATGCCCAGTCTTTGCAAAATCATAGGCTGTGACTAAAACCTCTGGCTTGTCTTTAGATGGAAGGGGATGCCAGACTTTATTCTTTTAAAAGTGTTTCCATAATCTATTGCATAGTTAGCATGAAATATCTTCGAGTAACTTTTATAACCTTATCATGGCTCCCAATTGTGCACTAGACAAAAGCTCTGGTTCTCAGAGTGAATTTTGGAAGAGTTTGGAAGTCACATCACTCTTTCTGGTTTGGGTAGAACCTTGGGCCATAGATGGATATAGGTATGTACTGTATATATGTACAGCACTTTTTTGTTTGTTAGAAATGTGTTATGTGCATGCCACAAACTGTCTGGTTGGTGCTTCACTTCGTATTAACTTTATCAACTTCACCAACATGAAGCTATCAGCTAAATCATCGTTTCTTAACTGTTGTAAATCAATGGCGAATCATCATGGCCCACTAAGAATAGATTTCCCCTCCCCAAATCCCCTCCTCGATCCTAATGGATGGTGTTTGAGTTTCTTTTTTCAGTCTTTTCAGTGAAATGTATGGAGTTAGGATGCTTGTTTTAATAAAAGCTTAAAACGAAAGGAAGATATGCATTATAAAGATATGCACCTATAACTCATAACATGGTTCCTGGTGGCAAACTGCAGATGACCTCCAAACATTTTAAACAACCATTTGATAGCTTGTGATTTAATGGGAGTTATGCTTTTAGAAATTAGATCCTTATGATCATTCATGTTTCTTGGCAATTAGTAAATGCAGGTTTTCCATGTTACTTGTTTTGCAGTGATACTGATGACTCGTGTGTAATACAAAATAATTCGTGACTTCCAGTGTTCCCTTTGTGCTCAGGTTGTCAGCAGTGGCAGTTCAAACACATGAGCCATATACATTGAGCTACAGTTTAAAAGTCATTTAGCAATGGACTTGTTGAATATTTGTTGTCGTTTCCCTTGGTTCAGGTTGGTATCTCGGTGGTTGAGGCTCGGCTGCAGGTCGCAGGTGTCACTATGGACGCAGGCAGCTGGAGTGGCAGTGAGAGCGGAGGAGAAGAGGAAAGGATGAGCGATTCTGCCGAAAAGTCCACGGATAACGACGCAGAGGGTGTGTGGAGCCCGGATATTGAGCAGAGTTTCCAGGAAGCGCTGGCCATTTACCCACCCTGTGGCCGCAGGAAGATCATCCTGTCTGATGAAGGGAAGATGTACGGTGAGTCTAAAGCAGGACATCTTGCTTTTTTAACTGTACGTAATTCTGGAGTATCAATATCGTGGTAGAGAGGCAAAGAATTTGGTCTGTCTGTAAATATTTGCCATTTCAGAATAATTAATCGTTGGTTATTAAATGGCTTCGTTCGTGCTTCAGTGGGTAAATGTTTGTGTTTAATCTTTACACATGTCAGGTTAACCTTGCTGGATGCTAGTGATGTGTCAATCCCATACGATCAGTACAAAGATGTTTTCAATACACAGTTGATACACAGTCTCTTAGAAACGGTTACTCTTCACTTAAAGCGGGTTATTCCACAACATGAAGAAACTCAACTGTTGCTCCAAATACTGGGGGGGGAGTCCAGTAAGACAGTTGGTCACCCCCAGTGATACAAGGGACACTAACAACTCAGTGATGTGTGCAGACACACGTATTGCCTCCCATGGCAGGACTTTATTCATGGCTTGGGTTAGATTTTTTTTTTTTGGTTTTTGTTTTTTTTCCTTTTTTTCCTTTTCCGTGAATAAGTATACTTCTGTTATTCATGATCACACTACAGGTAAACTTCTTTGTTTTAGTGTGAATTCTGCTACAACTTTTTTAAAATGCTGCAGTGTGTGAGGATGAATACCGCGTGCAGGAAATGTATCTGCTTTGCAAGCTAAAAACTGTTTCATTCTTTTGGATTTTTTGTTTGTTTTATGTAGCTGAAAAGTGTTTGTTAAATTAGAATAATGTGGTTACAGTTGAAGTAAATAACAAGGGAGCCTAATCTTTAAATAAGGGATGCTCTGATTATGTTTTATGCTGCCGATACCGGTCACACGAGTACTGATAACCGATTCCAATCACATTTTGCTGCAATTACGAAGTGTTTTACTATATTATTAATAAAGTATTACTAGTAATGTTTTTAAAATATTTCTTTCTTTTTTTTTATATATATTTTCTCATTTGTGTATTTTTTTTTGCTTCCATTTTGTTAAAAGCAGTAAGTTATAAATCATTTAAATACTTTATTTTTTAAGTACTGAAATTGGACTGGTGCTCGACAAAAGCTGATACCTGGGTATTCAAAGAAAGAACAAAAAAATGGTGCATCACAACTGGTTTAGCTTTTGCGTCCCAATATCTCCAAGCGTGTCTTGATAAAAATAAAATATGAATCAAAAGGAATTAAAAAATAATGCATTCAAATATTATTGGCTAAATTAACATAGATTGTAGCTTTTTACCTTCTGTCCCATTTACAGTTTTTCCCCCTTTGGTTCTTTTTTGTTCCTTTTCCCTTTTTAAGACGCCTAAACCTTTAGCTAAAATCAAACAGAAGCTTATTAAATACCGTTTTAAGTTATTTCTATACATATAAATTATTTACAGGTTTCCCATCAAATTGATATTTTGCCAAAGCCTTAAGCACCCCCTGACCTCCCCTGACAACTACACTCATCCCAGGCTCTTTTGGGGTTTGTATTCATCCTGCTATAAGAACACCCTGTGACAGGGATCACACACTGCACAGATTTCACTTTAGTGACTCAAAATGACTCATATTTGTGTAACATTTTGTATTTCCTTTGTCACATATTGACTCAGTAAAGCCTGAACTTTACTGGCCGTCCATTTGATTGTATTTGTTTTTCCATTTTAAAACTCGCAGATCTGTTGTTTACACAGCTACATGAAACATGTACATGAAAGAAAGGCGGCACATTGTCCAACAGGATTTAAGAAAAAATGCTCCTGTGCAATAGAACCTGCTGCTAATAGCCTGAAATGAAAGTGTTTTATATCTTATGCAGATGTGCGAGCGTTGAGTGTGTGTCCCACTCGGGGCTGACTAAGTGCTGACTAAGCTTCCTGAGTCCTCTCTGACAGGCTGGGAAGGACTTCAGGACTTTATTCAGCCAGAGAAACTCCTGAAAACACATCAATCACCGTTATTTTATCTCCTGAGACTCTTCATCAGGATTAAGTTCCTCCTTTCCATACAGCTGCATTCTTAAGCATGTGACAAGAGAAACGTGTGTGTGTGTGTGTGTGTGTGTGTGTGTGTGTTTGAGAACCATTAGTGAGTAGCAGCAGATGGTGGTATGGCTTGTAACAGCTGCTCTTCCTTCTCTCCTCGACTCCCGCCCAGTCCTGATGTCATGGATAGAAGGAGAATGCTGCTATTCCACCACAATTCCCTCTTACCCCTCTACTTTCACTCCCACCCCTTCTTTTACTGCTAATCTTTCTCATTATTTCTCCATCTTGGACTAATTTGATGCTGCTGTATTCTGTACACACGACTCACACCCCTTTTAAGGAAAAATCGCTTGTTAAATCATGTTTACATTACGATTGAAACTGCATGTATAATTCTAGTTTTACAAGATTTAATTGGAGCACTTTAATTGCTCTGGATGGAGAAAAATGAACTCTTTGAATGTCAGCTGACCAATTGGCAGCGTTTGTAAGAACTGTTATCCAGTCATAATGCAGGAGTAAAGCAGGAACGATAACTTGCATATCAATAATCAGATCTGGTCGAGTTTGGAGATTTTCATTAGATACACATTTAGTTGTTGGCTGTCAGACTCATTTACCAAATACAACCCATCCCTGTTTGACTCAGGAAATCAGTCAGAAGAGCGCAACTGATGATCGTCGGCAGCAAGCAAACTAAACTTGATGTTTAAACTCGAATTTAAAATGTCTAAATCATTCACAGTTAAAGTATACGTAAGCAGAATTAAGACCGTCATGATTTCTTACAGGACGTCTCAGCTATATTGTTTACAACACATTACAATATGCTGTGTTTTACTGGAAAATACAACCACAAATCAAAGAAAATACTGTGTAATTATAATTTTACGAAACGTAAACTCACTTTTATTACATTGTAGACCGTATGAACTCGAGATATTTCATGTTTTGTCTGATTAACTCTTAATGAATTAATAAAAAAAAGTTTGGTTGTGGTCAGGGTTAGTTATGAGGTTAAAAGAACTAAGAGGTAAAACATTTATGATGTCATTTCAAACAGTTATGCCAATAGGTAATCATGATATGCAGTATCCAGAAAAGGCTTAGCTTTTGAGGAGCAAAGACGGACAGGGGATCTCCTGTTTGTTCAACAAATGAATGAGAAAGATTACAAAAGATTTGCATATTTATCTGTTTGCAGTGCGTAATCTCATTAAATGATTAAAAAATCTGGAGGAATTTTAAAGCTTAAAGGGCAAGCTCACAAACCTAAACTTTAAAATCCCTCAGATTGCACTGCATCAATAACTGCTTTTTATTAGTGTATAGAACCACATGGGTGAGGGATTTGGGGGATTCTGTCATCCTTTAATATGCACTACAATACAGACTTCCATTCACAAATACTACTTAGAACATTACTGTGCAAAAAAGAACCTTGTCCAGAAGCTGCTTTAATCTCTCTGGGCTCTGAGCATCAAGGATGGACCGTCACACAGTGTGAAATATGTATAATGGTCAGATGAATCAGTATTTCAGATCTGTTGGACCATCCAAACTGTTACCACCAACAAGTTCAAAATCCAAAGTCTGTACTGATATGGGATTGGATCAGTGCCCATGGCATAGATAATTTACATTTCTGTCATGTCAGCATTACTGCAGACGAGTGCATTATCATTTTAGGGCAAAAATACCCAATAGAAAATGTGTGGATTATTTTGGACAAAAAATGCAACAATGATTACCCACACTGTTGCACACAAGACAAACACCTGTTACAAATAACAAAACCACACCCGAAACACTTAATTGCTTGGTTTCCCTGGTGCTAAAACGTCTATTAAGTGTTATGAGAGCATTAATTGCTCTCGCTTTCGCACCTTTTTTTTTAACGTGTTGCCGGCTTAAACGCAGTTATGAGTGTTTATTAACAAAAGACATGAATTAGACTAACAAATGTAGAAATATCTTGGGGGTTATACAGTCTACAATGCAGTAAAAGCCAAAGCAAACGTAAGACAGACTTCCTTACTTTATTTTTCATCCTGTATACTTTCATATTTTTCTGATTGGGGGTTGTATGTCATTTCAATCCATTTTGTCATGAAACGTACATATATAACGGTGAGAAGTGTGGACTCATTTGCTTCGAAGGCATTTCTCTTTATTGTAGCTCTTTCTTCGCTGTACAGTCGCTTAGAAAAGGCCTTGAAGCAGAAGAAGTAATTCAAATGAACTATTTAATGTTAAACTGTGTGGAGCTCTGTGATGCATTGATTTTAGTTGTGATCTGTGGTGCTGTTAACTGGTTTTTTTGTTATTTCATGGCTTTAATATATATTAATATATATTATTATTATTTATTATTTATATATATTATAAATGTATATTATTTATACTCCTATGCAGTAGAGGTAGCACATAGTCTTTCTTTCCTGTAATTATTTTTACTGTAGTATTGCTTTTGCTCACTGCACTAATTGAAACTTTAAGAACGTCTGCAGTTTTCCTAAATGACTGACATCCAGTTTCTCAATGTAAATACCGAATTATGTTTCTCTTTGCTCAGTTCACCAGTCTAGCGACATTGTTGATTATTAAACCACAAAAAATGGAAGATTCTTATAGGGAGATCTCTCTGTATCCACTCTACCTTGCCACACCGTAACTGTTAATCTCGTTTTCTTTGAGGTTTTGAGGATAATAAGTAGCCCTGGCACCTGTAGCCTGCACTGCAGGTGTGCTTTCGTCCTCCAAATCTCCCGTTCTACCACATGCCAAAGGTGTTCTCTTAGATTTAGATCTGGTAACTGGATCATGCCCCCTACCAAAATTACTGCACTATACCTATACCCGACATCTTAAAAAAATGAAATCCCCGTTGAAATGGTCCCATTTATCCAGTACTAGTGTACAGATCTTGCTGATTAAGCTGTTTTTGTGTGCATGGCTGAACTTTTCCAAACTGTTTGGTCCCAGTGTTTTCTTCTTCTGGTTTTATTGAGCTGTCATGCTTTGTTAGACGTTTAGGACCAGACAATTCAACCAGTCTGCAGCCAAAGAAGACCTGCTCTTGATTTGAACTGACCTTGTGAAGGAAGCATTTATTTAAAAAATGTTCCACTGTCCTTAGTTTTTTTTGCAGTTTGAGTTTAATCTGAGCACGTTTATGTTGAAGTTCCTTTCAGTTCCATATTTGGTCGAAGGTCTGGGTTTGTTGTAGTACTCCTCCACAGTGGAGCGTTCACTCCTGAGTGCCCTTCCTGCTCCGTGGGCATAATTAGCATCCATCTCTATAGTAACAGGCTCTGACTTCAAAACAAGATGGTGTTATCACACCGTGTACCTGAGGGGCCGAACTTCTCTTTGCGTGTACCTTATGGGCACTGAACGTCTGATAGCGCTTTCACAGGCTGGAAATGACTTGATGATGGTGACTTGAACTGGCCATACATACTTTGCACAAATAGCAATGAAAGTGTTCCTTCTTTTGTTTTTTTTAATCCACATCGGACTCCCCGCGAGCTGTTTATTTCAATCCCGTAACCTCTGAGCAGCCTTTTGTCTTCGAGTCGTGAACATATGTCAAGAGGTTTTTGTCCACCCACGTTGGGGAAAACCACATCTCTTGTCAACGGGCTCCTCAGAATCTAGTGTTGTCCTGTTTTGTGAGTAATTAACCCGGACAGAGAGAGAGAGAGAATGCCTTAATTAGATTTGACAGTCTCCTACTGAGCCTGATGAAGGACTGATTTAATCTCAGTGCTTCCACTTGAGAACTGAACTGGCCTCAGAGGAGCCGCAGCTGGACCACAGGCTAGTCTGCACTGCAGCACTGGAGAAGATTATTAATAATATTGATACATTAGCTTACCTAAACAAAAGATTAGCCCCGTTCCATTCCTTACTTAATACTTTCACACACCCTATTGGCTTAAATTAATCATCAGTGTTACCTGCTAAGTAGAGTTGGGTGTCAGATTTGATCGATTACGAATCTGATTATTGCTTCCAGGCCTTATCAAGTTTTGATTCCGAAACGGTCAAATCATTATTGTAACATGCCAGTTGTTGACAGGGAGGAGGAAGCTGGAAGCAGGATAATTCATTATGTTTTTCTTGTACATAAAGATAAAATCATAAGAGAATTTGAGTGTTTGATATCAAATGCAAACAAACATATGTGTTAAAACGCTTCCAAAATGTTTTTTTTTTTTATTCTGTTTTCTGGTCAAGTCCAAATTTGAACTCTTTAAAGATTAGTTTTGTCTAACGTTAAACACAAAATAACTGCAAAATATATCTCGCCTTTTTGTCAATACCAAGCCCTTAGTGATAGCCTTAATAAAAAACAAATGGCAAACTGAATAACAATAAACAACATGCCATCTATACAGATATGTGCCATTTATCAACTACCTGTTCTGGGAAAAAGATTGTTGACCGAAATGGTTATTGACTGGACATTACGATATACGAGTTAATCAGAGGCACAGCTGAAAACACAAGTGAAGGTTACAGGACCTGAAGCCTAAACTGTTATACATATCACCATCCTCTAGGGACCGCTGGAACCACTGACTGGAACGCCACCGACTGCATTAACATGCACTTAATAATCCGATGTCTGCAGTTTTCTGATATCTGATTTCCATTGATTGTGAATTTCTAACTAACATGTTTTGGAGACTCTCACAGTATATTCTCAAGGAAATTAATATTTGGATATTTAACATTCAAATTTGAGATTTGTGTCTTATACTTGTGCTGGATTATTGGCTGGTTTCTGATTATTCTCTTTGATCAGATTGCTGACAGTATGTGATTTTCTGAAGTTATCAGTTCATTAAGTAAGTGTAAACACACGTATTGATTTAGATGTTTTGGGTTTGGTCATCTTTTGCCCAGGAGCATAGGCGTGTCTAGCCCTGTTTTAGGGGTGCTTATGGTCAAGTCTCAGCTTTAAAGTGTTATTGTTGTTTTAAAAGGAGGCTTTCTCTAATAAGCTGATTTGTTTTTTTTAAACCATGAAACCATTTTTTACATTGGAAATACAACATTACACTAGAATACCCTCCTGAAGGTCTTGTTCTGATATGGTGCAGGTTTTGTTTCTAGTTGAAGTTTCACTTCAGGGAGTGATTATCTGGAGGGGATTCCCCCTAGTTGAAGTTACAAAAAAGTTACTATATTTATTTATGTTTTAAGTGTTTTAAATAGAAGGATGATGTAAATGTTTTACATTTCATAACTTTCCTTATATTAACATAATCATTTTGATAGATCAACATATTTGGTCTCTCACCAGAAACATAGAAATACAGGCAATAGAATTACAAAAAAATTATAATTAGAAGTAATGTAACGGTCTTTATATTAACATAATCTTTTTGAGTGCTTAGGGTTAGAAATTGCTCTTGAAATAAAATGTTAAGTTGTGTATTTCTGTGACCGTTTGACCCTGGGCCCATAGCTCCCAAACCCCATAATAACTTTTAAGTTCTCTTTAATACCTAATTTAAAGACCATAGGCTTTGTAAAGAGCTCGCTTAATCACTTTTAACGAAGCTCAGTCTGAGTGGCCTTTGACCAGGTGAAATAGGTCTAGGGTTAGAACATGTCTAAATGAAAGAAATCTTCTTCAATTTCATATAAGAACTAATTGGTCTACAGTTTCATAGAATATTAATGTAACTTTCTTTCTTTATATTTGATGAAAACTGGATAAAATAGGACAAGATTAAGAAAGTTGTTTTTCTCCAGCTGAGAGATGCGGGAGTTTCTTATTCGTCTTTTTCTTTTGAATAGCTGAATTAAAGTAGAGGCCTCAGTGTGTAGGCCAGAATAGGAAAAAGTGCTTTTGAAAAATGCATGGCGAATTGCTTTTTGATGAGAGCTGCATTGTACTGTGGAGACAGCTTTCTTTTGAAGAAACTGAAGACTTCACTATTGAAAACGGGCTTCAGGGCCATCACCACTAAACCTATACTATATGGGCAAAAGTATTGGGACATCTACACATTGCACCTATTAAATCCATATACATTAATATGAATAACTCCTGCAGCTGTAACATGTTATACTCTTCTGGTAAGGCTTTCTAAAAGAGTTTGGACTGTGTCTGTGGAAAATGTTGCTCATTAGAGCATCTGAGAGGTCAGACAGTGATGCTGGATGAGAGGTCCTGTTCTGTTCTGATCTCTATTCTAGTTCATCCTAAAGCTGTTTGATGGGGTTCAGACCTCTCAACGGGCCAGTCAAGTTCTTTTTGTGATTAATTTATTTAGTTTGTGTGTAATTTCCTTTAATTGCAGGGAACTAATTAAAAAAAATATATTTAAGACATTCTGCATTATTTACACTTTAGAAATAAAAACAATAGTATCTTTACACCCCTATAAAAATAATTATAAAATACACAATCAGAAAATCTAGTGGTTATCCATGTTAGCTTTTTGTTTTGCCCTTCCCTCGTTACACGGTTGCCCTGTTGCATTATGTCTTTTTAGATAAGCCTCCAGCACATGCACTGCTCACCATTTTGTTATTATTCTTATTTTATTATGTGATATTTCATTTGAAAATATCCCCTAATTTTTGTGATACTGGACGCAGTGAACAAAGACATGACATGTGGAATCACACCCTCGAGTGTGCTAACGTGGGCATTAAGATAGAGTACACACTCTGTAGTGTGTGTGTAATAATGCAGTGAAACAGCATTGGTTGTTTGTCCAAACACGGATCTAATAAAAACAGTGAGAGCTCCTAATGGCCACTTCTCCTCTGGTCCCTGTTCACTGTGGTAATGGGGGAACTTTTTTCTTTGCCCTGTGACTGAATACCATACTATTCATACAGTGCACTGTGTTGGCATTAGCGCTCACTTGTTATAGCCAGAGGTGAAAGGAAATGAGTATAAATCAGAATTAGCATTCTACTGTGTACACATCCAGCTAGAGGTGCGAAACAGATCCCTGGTTAATCCTAGAGACACTATAAAATAACTCCTGCACTGGTCCTGCGTTTTGGGACTTGTTCAGAAACGTGGCAATATAGACTGATCTAGATTTTCCTTTGGATAAAGGTTTGATTTGTCTGTATCTCTCCGGGTAACAGGCCAAGAGTTGTGCCGCTGGTTGTGGACTGCCTACCTGTATAATTATAACAGCATTTTGCACTCATGTAACATTGTGTTATCTGTTTAAAATAAAGTACATACAGGTATGCTTAGAGCAGTACACTGACCACACATTACCATAGTTACATGCACTGCTCATGTAGTGTTTGTTTTTTTTATACCATAATATTACGCTGTCCTGAGAAGTACAGTAATACAGTCGATTCCGGTTAATTGGACCACCGGTTAATGGAACCAGCCACTTCGAACCAAATCCTAAAGTAGCGAAACAAATCCTATTATATACGTATAATGTTATTCGCTTATTTGGACCAAAATTCCACGTAATCGGACCAAAGAACGTGTACAGTATGTAATATCCGTGAA
>JAVSBV010129010.1:0-17795 GCA_033117975.1 Parotocinclus spilosoma
TGCAGCAATCACAACATCATGGCTACGTAGGAGAAGGATCCAGGTACTGAAATGGCCAGCCTGCAGTCCAGATCTTTTACCTATATAGAACATTTGGCGCATCATAAAGAGGAAGGTGACGATTGAACAGTTAGAGGCCTGTATTAGACATAAATGAGAGGGCATTCTTATTTATAAACTTGAGAAACTGATCTCCTCTGTCCCCAGACGTCTGTTGAGTGTTGTAAGAAGAAGGGGGAAGCCACACAGTGGTAAAAATGGCCTTTGTCCCAACTTTTTGGGGATTTGTTGAAGCCATGAAATTTGGAAACAACATATTTTACCGTTAAATAATACCTTCTCTCAGTTTAAACTTTTTTATTCACAATTTGTTTAGTGTCCCAACTTTTTTGGAATCTGGTGTGTGTGTGTGTGTGTGTGTATAAATATATGTATGTATATATGTATATATATATACATTTACATTGTATATTTGTAGTATACTGTTTGGACACAGTAATCTTGGGGAGATCACAGTGGCTTAGTGGGTAGCACTGTCACCTCACACACAAGGTCCTGGGTTTGAGTCCAGATGGAGCTACCTGGGTCCTTTCTATGTGGAGTCTGCATATCCTCTGGGAACTCTGGTTTCCTCCCACAGTCCAAAGACATGCATTAGGATAATTGATTATTCTAAAGTGATTCACGTGTGTGTATGTGTGGGAGTGTATGTGCCCTACAATAGATTGGTGTCCTTTCTAGGGTTGTTCTTGCTTTACACCATGTGCTGCCGGCTAGGCATGAGCTCTCCTGCGACCCTGCCAGGACCTATTCAAATTTGTTTTACGATGCGTTCATGCATTATTGTTTCTGTATATCTTAATCTGCCTCATTAGTGACTCTTAGTAAAAGGTCACACATTTTAGCTCAGTGGGTTTTGGTCTCTAGGGCATTAGTAACATCTGGCATGGGTTATCTTTATGTATACATACAATTCACATATCATCACACATCAGAATAACACACTATTAGTTAATTGCTAGAATCAATTAATGACAAATGTAAACTGCCTGCCATGAAAATATATACATGATAATGTTCCGACACTGCTCAAAATATTTATTTTGAGTATAGCATAAGCAGGGGGTTGCTAATCAGTTTCAGCTTCTTCGGAGTTAATGAAATTAACATGTGCACTAGAGGAGCAAAAATGAGATGACCAAACAGGATTGGTTTAATAAGTAAAAAATATTTACATTTTGTCTCTCCTTGTCCTTTCTGGCTGATGTTTCACTAGTTTAGCAGTTGGCTAGGGTCAGCATCACTACTAGTACCAGAGATGTATAAAGTACTGGAGTACAGTAGTGAAGTAGAAGTACAAGTACTATATCAAAAAGGTGACTTGAGTAGAAGCAGAAGTATTATTTAAACACCACACTTAAGTAGAAGTACTAAAGTATTCAAAAAGTATTGCAAGTAGAATTATTGTAACCTTAATATGCCTTTTGCGAATTTGACGGTGAATTTTTGAAGTCCATTATTTTGCAAACTTTCGGGGTAGGCATTTTATTTTATATGAATCGTCTTTTGTTCTGACAAACAAAAACATGGGCTGTAAGTAGGGCCAGGGGTGGTCACTTTCATCACCGTCTCCATTATCATTTAAAATCCAAGAATTTGGTGTTGATGGTGGTGTTCCTGGATCTTCTTCTTCCATCTCAACAGCAAACAAAAAAAAGTCTTGTTAGCTTGAATCGTCCAATCATAAGTAAGTAAAAGTATTAAATTAATCAAAAATATGTAGTGAAGTAAAAGTAGAAATAAGAGAAAAAACTAATACTCCAAAAAAGTAAAAGTACTGTATTTAAGTACTTTAGTAGTTCGACCTCGTTACTATACATCTCTGACTAGTACCATGGTGCCTGAATCAAACTCCTGCAGGATGGCACATCAATAAGTGCCAGAAGGTTTGCTGTGTTCGACAGCACAGTTTTAAGCGTATGGAGGAGATTTGAGGAGACAGTTACTCTAGCTGGACAAGGCTATAGAAGGTCCTTAACCCCTCAGCTGTACAAGGAGGAACAGGTTGAGCCCTAAAAAGACCTCCAGCAGGCCACTCGTGTGAATATGTCTGGCCAGACAATCAGCAACAGTCTTCATGACGATGACCTAAGAGTCACTTGTCCTGTAGTGTGCCCTGTGCTCGCCCTAGAGCTCAATTGGCATTTGCTTTAAAACACCATTATTGGCAGATCAGTCACTGGGGCCCTGTGCTTTTCCCAGACGAGAGTAGGTTCCACCTGAGCACATATGACAGAGGTAACAGGGTCTAGAGACGCCGTGGAGAATATTATGCCACCTGCAGCATCATTCATTGACCGGTTTGGTAATGTGACAGTGATGGTCTGAGGAGTGAGGAGTGACACACGGACATCTACAGGCTAGACAACGGCGCCCTGACTGCTATTAGGTCTGTGGCGAGACCTAATATGTCCACCCTATACCAGTCTGTACTTCAGTCCAGTAGCTTAGTGATACCCTGATCCAGATCTGGGAGGAGATACCCCCCAACATCTCATTAGGAGTCTCATTTGGAGCATTTCCCCGACGGTGTCATGCATGCATACATGCACATGGTGGCCATACAAACTACTGAGTACCATTTTGAGTTGCAATGGTATTTCAGCTAACTGGGCTAACCTGCTGCATCATTTTTTTCTTTGAATTCTACTCTCTGTAGGGTGATAATTTTCATTTCCATCAAATGATGTGGCAACTTTTATTCCTAACACATTACCCAATTTATATCAGGAAATACATTCTGAATGTTTTTTTTTTCTCATTAAGATCAGATGTGTTTTGGAAGTGCTCCTTAAATTTTTTGAGCAGTCTATATATAAACTTACTAGACACTTTATAAGGAACACTCTAAGTCTTCATGGCATACATTTAACAAGGTGCTGCAAACAATGTAAAATTCTACAAGTTAGTTACTGTGGGACTAGGCCATGTAGAGCCTTATATCTTGAAAAAAGTATTTTTAAATAACTTTTGTAGGAATTCTATTTTGTAGGAATTGAATCTATTAAGCATGATAATGACTTAAAAGTGTTCATCTGGGAAAACAGTTTAGCATTTGTAATTGGGGTAAAATATTTTAGTGATGCTATACAGCTACAAATTGTATTTAAATACAAATTGTAGATTAAATTAATCTACAATAGTGGATCTAATAGTTTGCTGAATATTTTGTGCTTTGAGTTTTACGGTGTATATAATATAAATAAAGAGATTTAGAAATTAATTATAAATCCAACATACTGTTTGGAATTAGGTGAAATTCCAGAGCCAATTTCTGTAATGTTTCTAGTTAGCATAGAGAGTGTATTAAAACAAAATCTTGGATTGTTCATATAATAAGATATAGCAATTAAAATTTAATAAATTGATGGGAAAAAACAAGTTATCTATAGAGATGACAAATGTTATTATTAGGTTTAAGGTATGATTACAGTGACAAGCCAGTTCCATCACATTCTAAATGAGATGCATGGAGATGAAATTTTAAGTGGATCTTGAAATATAAACATTAGAACATGAAATATCACAGGTGCATTTGGCCTGCAAATAAATAATAAAAAAAATAAGCAAATGTCAGAATCAAAAATACTTTATTGATCCCAGGAAGCAAATTTTAGTTGCTACAGTTGCTAATCGTTCGGGTAAGAATAAACACTAAAATAATTACAATATATACAGTTAGGGAAAATAAGTATTTGATACAGTGGTGGTTTTCCCATTATTGGTCATCTTGGAGGTGTGTTTGGGATTGTTATTATGTTGGAATACTGCCCGGTCCAGTTTCTAAGGGGAAGGGATCATGCTCTGCTTCAGTATGCTACAGTACATGTTGGTATTCATCGTTTCCTTAATGAACTGTAGCTCCCCACAGCCAGCAGCACTCATACATCTCTAGTGTATGGTGTATCAAATCTTTGTTTTCCACACTGTATGCCTACCTGTAAGAATCACTGTGTTTTTGTATTTTATTTGCATTATCCATACTGCTTTGTGTTTTGATTACATTTTATGCATTTTCACATGTCATTTAGCAAACACCCTTATCCAAAGCTTAAAATTTCTACAGTTTTACAATCCAAAACATTTTGTGTTAAAGGCTGTTAATTTAGTACATGTATATTTACATGTATATTATATGAATTCACATTTAATTACCTTTATTAACCATTAAAGCACTGTAATTAGTGTACCGGTACATGGCCAGTGAGATGTTTCAATTGTTCTTATACATACAGTATCTCACAAAAGTGAGCACACCTTTTATATTTTTGTAAATATTTTATTATAACTTTTCGAAGGACAACACTGAAGATATGACACTTGTAAAGTGACAATGTAAAGCAGTGTATATTTGTAAAATGTTAATTTTCTGTGACCTCAAAATAACTCAACACACATGCATTAATGTCTAAACCACTGGAAACAAAAGTGAGTACACCCTTAAGTAATAATGGCCAAACTCTGCCCAATTAGCCATGTTCCCTCCCCAGTATCATGTGACTCGTTAGTGTTAGAAGGTCTCTGGTTTAACCATTCAGGAGCAGGTGTGTTAAATTTTGTGTTATACAAGTCATATATATCAATGCCAATTTTGCTTAATCAGTCAACCTAACACACATGGATCACTGGATCCATATCCTGTTGTCTGATGAGACTAAGATAAACTTATTTGGTTCAGATGGTGTCAAACATGTGTGGTGTGTCTTGCCTACAGTCAAGCAGGGTGATGGGAATGTCGTTGTTTGAAATGAAAAGGAAAAAAATATTTAAAAAAGGGTGAGGGGTGTGATCACTTTTGTAAGATGCTGTCTGATTGATATTTTGACATTAACAAGTCATTGCATGTGCAAGGCCATGAAGAAGAGCTATAAGCCTGAGTAATGTGATTTTAGGGTGGGGTGTGAAGATATTATATGCTTTATCATAAGGTACCATCACACTCAGAGACAGATTTGTGAACATAATGCCATGTGAAATTCAAAGATAAAATATAGATGTTGATTCTCTAATGATTGGTTAGTTCTCCTTCATTGATTTTACTGTGACAATAATGAAGATGATTTATGCTATAACATGCATAGACTTGTACAGATGCATGTACAGATACCATGGAAACAGCCAACATGTGGAAAACTCTCAGCTTCTTAATATCACACGGTGTCAGTGTTATACTGTATTTTATATGCAAAATGTATGGATTCATCATCACTAAGCTAGCTATAGAAAGAACACTTATAAGTATTGATAGCCTAAAGGCTTGCTGTGGAAAGATTGAGTTTTGCACACTGCTGTGCTTTGACTCTTTCCAGGGAATTGGCATCAATTATTGACCAAAGTTACCGTTTTGATGCTTGTGTGTGTTGAATTCCTAGCCAAATGTGAGTGTGTGTTTACACACGGACGCTCTCCTTTCAGATTCTCCATATTGTGTGACTATCCATATGTTTGTTATTATTGTGTGTAATATGTTGCAAGTATAGCATGTGCACGTGCATTGATTTTGGGATTGCTTTAGGGGGTCTTGTAGTTAATCTATTTTATAATTCTACTGTATTTTATAGTTACAAATTTACACTAAATTTTATTAGGTAACGTCTTAGTAACATGGTCAGATTACCTATGAATTAAGTTTCACTCTTTGGTCACAATTTAGTCACACTTCTTACCAACACACACATGAAAGGCTGTTATCAGATTTTTATAAGGCATAACTTACCCAGGTTTTATTCAAATTATATTGATTAAAGTCAAGCCCCGTGGGTGATGTGACAAACATTAATGCAAGTATTAACATTATTAAAACTTCAACAAGTTAATAATTTATATTCAGCCTGTATCTTTCCATAGCCTCATGTGTATATTGGACTTAATTCATATTGGATTTTAATGTTTTAACACAGTCACCTTCCATACCAAACACTTGGGAGTGGAAACATCATATGTTGGCGGTGCTTTTCTGCAAAGGGGGACAGAATGACTGCACCGTATTGAGGGAAGAAAGGCTGGGGTCGTGTATTGCAGGATTTTAGCAAACAACCTCCTTAAGAGCATTCAATATGGGTCATGGCTGGATCTTCCAAAATTATTATGACCTGAAACGCACAGCCAGGGGAAACAAAGAGTGGCTCGGTAAGAAGCAGAAGTGGCCTAGTCAATCTTCAGACCTGAACCCAGTAGAAAATCTTTGGAAGGAGCAGAAACTTAATGTTGCCCAACGGCGGCCCCGAAACCTGAAAAATCTGGAGAAGATCTGTATGGAGGAGTGGACCAAAATCCCTGCTGCAGTGTGCAAACTTTGTCAAGAACTGCAGCAAACGTCTGACCTCTGTAATCACAAACAAATGTTTTTGCACCAAATAGTTGTTTATTAGCCTTATTCCCCTGATATTTTAGCCTGATATGTTTTGATATATCACAAAATAGTTCTACAAAAGAGAAACACTGCGTGTTCTGAAAACAAAACAGACCAGCAATCATGTTCCTATATTACATTCATGTTTCTTCCAACCCCCACTCCCCACCCCCAATTCTCTCAGGGACCACCTGTCAGTTTTCGCCAGCCAATCAGAGCATCAGGTTGCAGTTTCCGTGGCGACAGGGTGATTTCTATAATGAAAGCATTCAAGGCCACTTGAGCGCTGTCCCTCAGCTCCCTTTATCCTAAGCAAACATATAGCAAAGAACAATTCTCTGTGTGAGGCTGGTGACACGGAACAATTATCATTCAAGATTGAAGCATCTGTCAGTTCTGGAGTAACACGCACAGCACGCTTATTTCTGCATCAGCACCAACTGGATTCTGTGATTAGACAGCTGGTTGGATATTGTATAAAACTGAATATATGACATATTGATTACAGCATTTGGTCTTTTACAAGCATTTGTCCATGTATATGCATGTGAATAAATTGTTACGCTTAGTCTCCCTCTTCGTGTGTGTGTGTGTGTCTGTAGTAATGTATTGTAATTCTACAATTATGGAATGTCTGCAAATTAAATCTATTTCTCTACCAACTTTGTTATTCCCCTTTGGACTGTTCTCTTATCTTCAAGATCCTCATAGGATTAACACAAATCAAGTCTTCTTTGAGACTGAAGCGTTGGTGTGTTAGTGTGTACTTTGCTGGTACAAATGGATCAGCCATAGCAGCCATAACAACGCCTTCCCTCTCATCTACTATATTGTTATGTATTGTAGATTTAAAGTCAGAGAGTAGCTTGCTCATCTGTTGTTGCCCAGTTTATGTTAGTCATCCTCTAATATTTTAACAGTACTCATAGGAAGCTGCCTAAAGGATGCAGGTGGCTGTGCATTTTTTATTAGTGGATTATTTTATTTTATGTGTTTTACCACCAGCACAACACACACTAACACACCACCACTAGTGTCAGTTCAGGGCTGAGAATGATCCACCACCCAAATAGGACCTGATCTGTGCTAGTACTGCGGGTGTCCTGACCACTATGGTATTGCTAGTTCACTAAGTTTGCTGGCACTAAGTGGCAGTAAATATAATATTGTTTTACCAAAATCGGATCGCTTTATTTACTAAACAAAAGAACATAAAGCAAGTCAGTGCTGGGAAGGCATTGATTGGCAGTTGGGGGAAGGTGGCCCTCAAGGCCATTTGTCTTTCCCTTTGAATTGTGTACAGTCTATGAATCCCTCTGAGACTATTTTATGAATGGATGTATACACACACACGCACACCCGCACGCACGCACACATGCACATTTAATGTGATTTGGCTTAAACCTGAAATCCTTGTGCTTCACATACATTTATGTTATTTGGTCAGTAATGTACAATTATTAGTGATATATGTCTTACTTTATAGAAACTATGTATATGGATATGGGCCAACAAAGGTGAAACTTAAAATGGCAAAATGCTAAGCTTTTAATGGTCCTAACAACAAATCATACTTACAAAATGTACTCATACGACATGTGCCAACAGACTGTTCATTATCTCATTAATCAGGGTCTGGAAAAAGGGAAATTCATTTACATGGTCTCCTTGTACAAAAAGATCAAATTCATGAAAACATTGTTTGGTATAACACTCTAACATGCATAGGTGTTCAAAAGTTTTTTTAAATATTGTTTGTTGTCTTATTTTCTTAATATATTTATTGTTAGTAAGTGACAAGCCTAATACACATCATGCAACCCATGACAAGCCTGAAAGCTCTTAAATACACTGAATAAAAAATGTGGTGGTTTATGGATTATCTCATTAAATTTTAGACACATTTGTGAAAAATATTGGAGCGAAAAAGGCCTTTTGTGTACATAGAAAAAGTCTTAGATATTTGTGTTTAGCTTTTGAATAAGGAGAGCAAAAACAAAATTGTGTTTAAATTTTTGTTCTGTATAAAGACAGGAGTGACAGATATCTAAAAAGAAGATTTATGCCATCTATATGCAGTCATATGAGTCCCATACTAAAATAGTGACAAAATCAGCTCCAAAAAAAGCATTGCTCTCAGAAACATCATCATGAACAAACATGACCAAATATCTCATAGAGTAAATATACAATTATTTCAGTATGACTTGTTGGATGTGAATTTGCTCAGTTCTTAGATGGTTCTTTGTCTTTACAGGGTAAGCCCTATGTGTTTGACAGAGTCCTTCCTCCAAACACATCCCAACAGCTGGTCTACGATTCCTGCGCTAAGCAGATTGTTAAAGGTGAAATATTTTCAATATCGTCCTCAAGTGATAACTCTATTATATTGTTTTGTTATGTATCAGTAATATCATTAGTACACAATATATTGTTCCCACTGACAATCAAAAATATATTTTGTAAAACATGTATCTTTATTACATTTGACATCTTTTCGGTATTTTCCGCTATGAAGATGTACTTGACGGATATAATGGAACCATTTTCGCTTATGGTCAAACTTCATCAGGAAAGACTCATACCATGGAGGTAAGCAAGTGTAAAATAAGCAAGTAAGCAAGTGTAAAAAAATATAATTTTATGTGTATAAATGACTGGATAATTAATGCAGTTCTTTGAGGAAATGCCATATGTTATAAATGATTAAGTTAGTTTGTTAGTTTTTAAGTCTGACTTCATGGTAAAATGTTTATACAGTGCTTATTCAAATATTTGAACTTTTATCTGTAATACCTTTATGTTTATATATATATATATATATATATATTCTTTTTTTTTTTTCCTTTTTTAAATGTATCTTTATTATTTTTTTATTTGGCATTCTTGTAGCCCACAGACAGATTCCTTTTCAAGCGCAGACAGCACTAAAATAACATCATGGTGTGACCAACCCACAGCATTCATAATATAGCCACCAGATATCTGCCAATCAGCTGCAGTTGTTTCCTTGGTAACAGACCACTTCTTTCATCACCCTGAATATAAAGTCAAATAATTGTGTCTAGTGTAGTCTCAGATAGAGTCAGGCAGTTTAAATTTGCATGCTAAACCTTAATATGCCTTCTACAAACAATTGTATTATGGTTAAAGTGGTCTATTTAGAATAAATTTTACTGAAGGTTATTTTATATAATATGTTTTGTTGTATGGTAGTCTTACGTGTGTTAGATTTAGTAATGTTACTCAAGCACAGCCTCACATTCTCTCTTTCCGTTATATACTGTATGAATCAACTACATTTTACGAGGTCAAGTTTGTAAGTCAAATGCATTTCATTGGGAATGAAATGTATGGATTTATACTATAGCAATATTGATCCAAAACACACCTCAAAGCTTTGCAACAAAAACAACCCAAATTCCAATGAAGGGATGTTGTGAAAAACATAAATTAAGCAGTATACTATGATCGAAAATCCTTTTAAACCCATATTCAATTGAATGCACTACAAAGACAAGATATTTATTGTTCAAATGGATAAACTTTATTGGGGTTTTTTTGTAAATACTTACTCATTTTGAGTTTAATGCCAAACATTCCAAAGTACAAGCTGGGACAGGGGCAACAAAAGAGTGATAAAGTTGGGAAAGCTTAAAAAACACCTGTTTGGAACATTCCACAGGTGAGTGTCATGATTGGGTATAAAGGGAGCATCCCTGAAAGGTTCAGTCGTTCACAAGCAAGGATGAGTCGAGGGTCACCACTTTGTGAAGAACTACAGGAGCAAAAAGTCCAACAGTTTAAAAACAATGTTTCTTAGTGTGTAATTGCAAGGAATTTAGGGATTTCATTATCTAAAATAAATTACATTTCATCAAAAGATTCAGAGAATCTGGAGAAATCTCTGCAAGTAAGCAACAAGTCCGAAAACCAACACTAACTGACCTTCGATTCCTCAGGCGGATTCAAAAAACGACATCATTCTGTAATGGATATTAACACATTGGCTCAGGAACACTTCAGAAAACCATTGTGAGTGAACACAGTTTGTTGCTCCATCTACAAGCGCAAGTTAAATCTCTACCATGCAAAGTGAAATCCATATATTAACAACACCCAGAAACGCCGCCTGCTGCTCTGGGCTCAAGCTCATCTGAGATGGACTGACAGAAAGTGGAAAAGTGTCCTGTGGTCTGACAAGTCCACATTTCAAATTGTTTTTGGAAGTAATGGACATTGTTTCTTCTGAGCCAAAGTGGAAAAGGACTGTCCGTATTATTATCAGTTCAAAAGCCAGCAACTTGCTGGTAACTTGCACACATGTGAAAGCACCATTAATGTTAAAAGGTACATACAGAAAAAGGGGTTTTGGTTGCTTTTTCAGGGACGTCCGTGTTTATCTCATCAAGACAATACCAGGGAACATTCTGCAAGTGTTACAACATTGTGACTTCATATTTAAAGAGTGCAGGTCTGCAGTCTGAACTGTCTTCCATTGAAAAAGTGTATCTCATTATGAAGCGCAAAATACAACAACAGAGAATCCGGACTGAGCTTCAGCAAAAATCGGAAAGAATTCCACATACAAAGCTTCAACAATTAGTGACCTCAGCTCCGAAACACTTATTGAGTGTTGTTGTTGAAAAGGTGATGTAACGCAATGTTAAACGTGCCCCATGTCCCAATTTTTTTTGGAACATGTTGCGGGTATCAAACTCAAAATGACTGAATATTTAAGAAAAACTATAAAGTTTATTTGTGGCATTAAATATCATGTATTTATAGGTATTCAATTGAATATAGGTTGCAAATAATCAAATTCTGTTTTTATATACGGTTTACACAATGTCTCAACTTCACCGGAATTGGGGTTGAAATTTAAACACCATGTTCAAGGAGTGCTTACTCCCAAATCAACTGAAACACTGCCAACCACACTACTCACAAAAACTAATGAATATTTCATTAGAGGATGTTTAATTTAATTTAAATATCCTCTCCTTTTAGTGAGCAGTATGTTGATGCACCTGAAGAAAGTATTCAGTAACATCACATGAATCAACATTAACAACCTGTTGAATGAAAAAGAAAGTAAAGACATAACAAATACAACCCTAAATTAGAAAAACCTTGGATGGCATCGAAAATGCAGTTAAAAAAAGGCGCAAGCTTAAACCGAAGGCCTGTGATCTCTGATTCATCAGACTGCATTGCATCAAGAACCGATTCAACAATAGCTGATATAACCACATGAGCAAGGGATTACTTTGACAACCTTTTATCAAGCACTAAAATACGAGTGCAATGAGTTACGTTTGCAAATGCCACTTAAAAAAAGCCCAATTTCAACCATGTTCTTAAACGAAGCCAACTGCTCTTGGCTCAGAAGCAACTGAGATGTGTCATCACACAATGAAAGCATGTAATGTGGTTAAATGAATCAGTATCCCAGGTCATTTTTGGAATAAATGAAAGCTTTGTGTTTAGGACTAAAGATGAAAAGAGTCATCCATACTGTTGTTAGCAACAAGTCTACAAACCATGGTCTGTCATATTATGTGTCAGTGACATTGGCAAACATTTCTTACACTTCTGTGATGGCAGCATCAATGCAGAAAAATACATAGAGATTTTAGCGCAACCTGCCTTCAAGTTATCTTTTTGAGAGACATCCATGCATTTTTTATCAAGTCAATGCAAATCCAGCCAAATCTGAAAAGGTTAGGACTGAAATATGCAATTGCCTTCCAATCTTTACTTGAGGTACATTGTTTTTACACATTTCAATCATTTTCCCATGCATTTGTTGGCAAACTGGAGATCCTCAGGATACTGTTTTTTGCACATCATTTAAAACAATACATGCTCTAAATTATCTCTGTCTCAACTTTGTTGATTGAAATATGTTTATAAATGTTTATTAAGAAACGAAATTAAGTTGATAAAAACAAAAAAAAACGTATTATCTATTAATATCTTGCATACGTACTGTCTCCAATTAAATAAAAGTATATTAATAAATGTTTGCCATGTTTTCCTTTTTCATTGTTGTTTGAGTATTATGTAATACAGCCTGACTTCCCTCAGTCATTTGTTACCATGGGTAAATTACATCATACTCAGATGTGTGTTGACACTAATAAATTAAACAATGACTTTAAAGTGCCGGTTGCATGTTCAGAAGATGACCAATTAGGTGTATCATTCTCTATTAAACAATGCCTTTGATTCCTTATTTTGTTATCTTGTCAAATACTGTATATATAGAAGAAGATTCGGTGCTTTTATGCTGGCAAACAATGTTGCACAAATTATTAGGAGCATATTCCAAAGTTAAGGATATTACATATTTTATCCTTCTGTCTTTTTAATTGATAGAGATTGTGACACATGCATGGTTTTATTTACTTAAAATACTGTTTACATGTTTTATTGTGTTTACGCAATAAATACATTTAAAATTGAATGATGAACTAAACATCATTAATATATGTCTGCTACTAAGATTATGATTCTTTCACACAGGGGAACCTCCATGACCCAGATCTTAAAGGAATCATACCTCGCATCACACAGGACATCTTTGACCATATCTACTCCATGGACGAAAATCTGGAGTTCCATATTAAAGTAAAAAAATACAGACAAACCAACAAAGAAGATTAATTTTAATATTACTGTAGACTAAGTAGAGGACATTAGCTACATACTAAATGGAAAATCCTTGTCTTGTGATGAAAAGTCAGAAATTAGAAAAGTTGAGGAATTAATTTATTTTGATAACTCTTGAATGTTTGGGTTCTTTTAATGTATAGTATAGTATAGTATAGTATAGTATAGTATAGTATAGTATAGTATAGTATAATATAATATATAAATTTTAGAACTCAAAAGTAAAGCAAACTTATTTCTGCATTTATGTTCAGGTGTCCTATTTTGAGATTTACTTGGACAAAATCAGAGACCTTTTAGATGGTAAGAATAACCTTTATGATTTTTTCATGACACATAATTTTACTGTGGCAGGAATTATGTGAATATGAGTTTTATATAAAATATTTCTGTAATCCAACTGCTATTGCTTGATTTTAGTTTCCAAGACCAACCTTGCTGTACATGAAGACAAAAACAGGGTACCGTATGTCAAGGTAGGTGAAAATTATTTAGCTGCTTAATTAAAATACTTTTAATACAATTGTAAGATATACAACTGGCCTGTTATAAGAAAATATTGAATACATCAAGGGATAAGAACACCAAAAAACCAAACGTGGAAACGTATCCTCTGCTACTGCAGATGCACCTGCTTCAGTAAAATCTTGCTATGCTCCACTAAAATCACGGTGGTAAAAGCTGAATTACAGTGCACATCATGCAACTTCTCTACAGGAACTACATTTCCCACAATGTCCCAAAGCTTGAGGGGCTAACATTTTCAAGCCAGAGTCAGAAGTTCAGAAATTTCTTTCATCTTTCATTCAATCCAGAAATTTATTTTTCACATGGATTAATGTACATCCACAAACAGTTAAAATAAAGTAATGATAGCTCATAGATATATGGATGGCCACTTATAATGATATAACCTAACACAATTACATATCAGACAACTAAAGCAAAGGTAGTCACTAAAATAACAATGGCATCAGTTAAGGTAGCATAAACAAAATTAATTATTCTGATTCTGTGTTTATTTGTAATGCCCATTTTAGTGGTAAATTACTTAGTTTATTCAGTGTATTCAGGCCTATTTTATATGCACAGTTTTGCCCCTAGAACTGATTGGCAAGCAGAGGGATACACCTGTGCCCCTGAATGACAAGTAGTCTGAAACTGAACATGTCTGTTTACTAATGATACAATTTGTGCTAATGTCATCTATTTCAAATCTCACCCATCAATGGCATTTACATTTACATGTATGTAATTTAGCAGACACACTAATCCAAGCAATTGTGGGTTAAGTACCCAACTGTGGCAGCCTGTCAGAGGTGGGATTTGAACCCTGGACCATCAAGTCCAGAGTCCAGTACCTTAACCACTAGGCTACCACAGTCCCCTGTGGCATGTCATTGCACAGTTATACTGAATATGTCATAATAAATACTGTACATGTATATATCAGCCATTCTGTTATTGTTAAAGGGATGCACAGAGCGGTTTGTGTCCAGCCCTGAGGAGGTGATGGATGTAATTGATGATGGCAAATCTAATCGTCATGTAGCTGTCACAAGTGAGTAGAGACCTGTACATTTTTAGGTGCTATAAATGTTTTAAAGTTAACATGACATAAATGATTAACTGCTATTTTAACTGTAATTCCTCTCACTCTTAAAGATATGAATGAACACAGCTCTCGCAGTCACAGCATCTTCCTGATTAACATTAAACAGGAGAACATGGAGACAGAGAAGAAGCTCAGTGGAAAGCTGTATCTGGTGGATCTGGCTGGTAGTGAGAAGGTCCCATTTCTGGTTTAATCTTTCTCACTTTTTTCCATCTTCTGTGTTTCTTACCTAATATACTACTCACATAATTTTAAGGATACTTCATTATGGGGTGTTTCATTTTGAAATATTCCCTAATTTATGTGAGCAGTAAATATACTCCCTGGTTAAAATAGTAGTCACTTTGTTTGTTTAAGCTGGTAGTCAATTCGGGCTCTTACTGATGGCACTGCACAAGTTTGACATTGCTATAAATACAGGTGGGGTGTCATCGATTGAAAAGCGGTGGCACAGTGCAGCTAATGTGGATGCAAAGCAGATGTTACTTATTGGAAATGTCATTGGCCTTACTATGAAGAAAGTAGCTAATTTTCAGGTGTATTCAAGCATACAGGCAGTGTCAAGAATCCCAGTCTACAGAGAATTATCATCATAATTGTTGCAGAAATAGGAAACTATTAGTCTAAGTCTTAGTCTCAAGTGACAAATTTTGTAGTTCTGGAGAAGCCAGTTGTTCTCATAAGTCCCCTATGAAAAGAATGGAAAACTCTGTGTATGTGGAATTAAAGTGTCAAATAATTTCAGTATAAACAGCTTCTTGTGGAAGATACTAGAGCTTGAGATATAGGTACTAGGTACTCTAGGAACCTTCACAAACATAATTAAGAACAAGGAGCTATCAAAACAAAAATGGCAAAATTTAATTTTATTAGTGGTTATGAGAAGATATTCAGTATCAGTAACATTAAATAGATTATTTAAGAAATAGAATGAAAATGGCACAGTCATGAGATTAGATTAGGTCAGAAAAATGTGATAGATTATTAAGCATTGAAGCAACCAATTGGATACACTGAAGGAAATGGAGAGATGTGCAGCTGATATGGAAAAGGCTGTGCTCACGACAACTACTTCCTGGCCATTCCACAAATGGAAGAGTGGCAAGAAATCAAACGATACTATACTATAGCTTACACATTATATATTACACATGACCTAAACCGAAATTGAAACCATTCACTATGACAGTATTATTATTGTGCTACTATAGACCATTTGTAATTTATAGAATTAAACATAGATATCTCTGTTAAAATATTTTTTCCTTTTTTTTCTTTCAGTTTCTGCATTTGTAAACCATTTTGTCCTCTTGTTGCCCTCTCTTTAAGGTCAGTAAAACTGGGGCAGAAGGAGCTGTTTTGGATGAAGCTAAAAATATCAATAAATCTCTCTCTGCTCTGGGAAATGTCATCTCAGCACTAGCTGAAGGAACCGTAAGCAGACTTGTTTGATGCATACTGAAGATTTAAAAACGCTGAGCTAATGTTATGCTACTACTGTATATAAGATATCACGAGATGATCATTAGTGGATATTTTTAACTGTAAGCCATGTCTGGCATTTTAATGGTCATATCTCTTACTTCTCTCACGAGCAAACTTGTTTATTAATGTGTTATTTAATACTTTTTTATGTATTATTATTCATTATTATTAATAAAAAGAGTCTTGACAATTACTGTTACTGACATTTATGATGATGTAGTCCTATTTAATTGTAAACCCATAAAGGTTTTCTTTTACATTTTTTTAACTGGCTGCTGTTTTAAGTACTAACAGTTTAACAGTCAGGCATGTGCTTTTACCATTGTAGAAGACACACGTGCCGTACCGAGACAGTAAGATGACACGCATCCTTCAGGACTCTCTGGGTGGAAACTGCAGGACCACTATTGTCATCTGCTGCTCCCCATCTGTCTTCAATGAGGCTGAGACCAAGTCTACACTCATGTTTGGCCAGAGGTCAGAACCATAAAAAAGGATTTGCATAATGTACTCTGTACAACCCGAATAACTGTTTATAACAGATTTTTTATGTTCTTATATTTTATTGCACTGTGATTAGTATTAGTAATTATATTTTATCAAATGAAACTTCTTGTGTTCATTTGGGATGCAATTAAACTTCCTGGAAGGAAATCCATATTTCATATCCATCTAAAGCCACAAATGTTTACACTAAAAGCTCAGTGATGGACAGGTTTAAAAGATTTTATATATTAATATAGCATCTCTCTTATTGACATACCATACAGCAGTGATTCTCCATCCTATAAAGGTTAGGATTTGATGCCTTTCTCAGCAAGAGTGGTTAATTAGCTAAAACAATGTGCTACACTGCTCACAAAAATTGGGGATATTTAATTCTTTTTGTGAGCAGTATATGAACAGTATATCACAAATGTGAGTACACCCCTCACATTTTTGTAAATATTCTATTATATTTTGTGATGGGACAACATTGAAGATATGACACTTTGAAATAATGTAGAGTAGTCGGTCTACAGCTTGTATAACAGTGTAAATTTGCTGTGCTCTCAAAATAACTCAACACGGAGCCATTAATGTCTAAAATGCTGGCAACAAAAGTGAATACACCCCTTTGTGAAAATGGCCAAATTTGCTCTACAAAAAGATGGCCTAGGCTATAAGAACATTGCCAACACCCTGAAAGTAAGCTGCAGCACGGTGGCACGTTCAAGGGGACAGGTTCCACTCCAAGCTGAATGCAAGTGCTCAGCATCATATCGAGAGGTTGGCATTTGAAAATAGATATCGGAGTGAAGCCAGCATTGCTGCAGAGGTTACCTAATTATTTAAGGTGCAATTACTGGTCAGCTAATTAAGCTGTCATTATGTAACCACGTGGTAAATTAGTCAGTACACTGAAAACTGGCTTTCTTTGACTTCTCATGACATTTCAACCATTTTAGTTATTTCTTACAATACAATAGGAATCCATCGCAAGGCACGATTGTTAGTTTAGTTATTTGATTGATATTGATATTAACAGTCGCAGCCGACACTCGGTCACTTGATGGATCATCGATCTCCACACATTTCTGTCCTTCATCGATGTGATCCATGAAGTAT
>JAVSBV010129018.1:0-32345 GCA_033117975.1 Parotocinclus spilosoma
AATATTACATTATCTAAAAAAGGCCAATCCCAAGTTGAGCAAGCCTAGGGTGACAGTGGAAAGGAAAAACTTCCTGAAAGTGGTAGGACGAAACCTCAGGAGAAACCAAGACTCAACAGGGGACCCATCCTTCATGGGTGGCCTAGATGTAAATTGAATAAATACCTAAAAGTATATTAAATTATAGCAAATTTAGGTAAATAATTTAAATCAATAACAAATTAAGAATAAAATTTAAATGGGTAATAAAATAAATAAACAAAATTACAAAACAAATAGATTATAAAATGAGTCCTTAGTGGGACATCCTTGGAGGCACATCGTCTCCTAATGTCTAACCAATGGAGGGAGTTCCTGCACTCTGGCGGGACTGGTTTCTGTTGATGGAGACCAGCAGAGCGATACCGAGTCGGAAGAACATCCAAGTGCGTGGTTCCGGAACCGGCTACATCTAATAGTGAGTCTTTAAAATTGTGCTTTGTCTGATCCACCGGCGCAGCACACATCAACTTGCCGCTACCATGTCAGTGTCACTGCAGTGCCACAATCATTTAGTTATATTATTAAAATTGCTTACTAATTCATTTCGGTTGGTTGACTGGACACCATAAGTCATAGTTTAAGAAAGCCATAAATATTATATGTCAAGTTCTGATCCCCGAACCCTAACAGTGTGCTGCCCGAGTCATTTAAAAAAAAAGAAAAATCCTACTTTAGAGGATGCAGAGTGTTACAAGTTATAGGAGTGAATAAAATGGTTATTTTGGTGCATGAGTAATGAGCCTCACTAGTCAATAACCAAAAGTATATCAGAGGTTAGTTTTTACAATTTAAAAAGACAACTGATATATTCATATAAAAATGGGATACAAAGTAAAGACTGTAAAACGACATAAATTGGAGGGAAGGGGCGGGGTTATTAATAGATATCCAAAGAAAAAGTTAAAAGAAGTTAGCGGTTAATGTGCATCCGAAAGTAAGAGGTGTATGACTAATTGTCTAGACATGGATGAGTTATTGCAAAAAGAAACATTGACACCATGAATTGGCATAGAATATAAACACAAACATATAGTTAAATTGTTAAAAAGAACAAACAAACCAGTATGGTTAATAAAGACAATATATTAGACAATATATTTTATACAATATAAAATAATCAGATATAAAATATTAAAGTATAAAATCAAAGAGGAAATTCAACAAAATGCAAACAAAGGATTCACTCAAGAACAAATGGTGTCAACAAGACAAAGTACAAAACGTTTAATAATAAGAAGGATGTCCCTCTGTAATATTAGGCTATTGAGCAGCTATTAATCATCATTCACTATACAAACGTTAACATGATGGTAAGGCAGCTATTATAAACATGTTTCATTATAAACATATATGTTGTGTATTAGATATAAAAATGAACTTGCAAAGAGAAACAACTGTGGTCAGCTGATCCTGCACTGACTTAAGAGAGAAAACAATTAAGTTTGGTAAGTGTTCATTTTCTCAAGCAAACAGGGCAAAACCATTTTGCTCTACATTGCTGAGCCAAACCATTATGAGCACCTAATCTGAAACAATATCAGCTAGGTGGCAAATATAAATCCACCAAGAGTTTCACAGAAGAACATTACCCATATCCTTACACCCCCTCAACCAGCTTACATTCTATCCACACTGCATCCTGTCTTGCCGTCACTTCCCCAAGCATATCTATGTGCATGTCTGGCTGCCCATGTATTCCAGGAAAGAGGACCCAAGGAACGTGATGAGCCTCCTCTACTTTTCCATGGTCCATAATATAATGTAATAATATAATATAATTATGGACCATAATATAAACATAATGTTTTAACATTGAAAATACGTGATGCACTGATCCAAGTGATGGCTTTGTGGTTTACAGACAGCATTATTGGAAGTGTTCTCAGATTTGTTTCCCCTATCGAAAAAATCAGATGTTCTTCCTTCACAAGTATGACTACAGGCCATAATAATATTAAAATCTAAATGTTTTTTGCGGGTTGACCAGTTGGAATACCCTTCATCGCCATGGCACTAGAACCAGAAGGTTACAAAGCCAAGAGGGATCACATGAGACATCAGTTACCGACCTCCCCAGCAATCATCAAACCTGAATGATCACACTAAGGTCCTGGACACATGGACTACAGGAAGTCTAAAACGTGTCCCTTTTCCACTTGGTCCTAGTGCTTGGCCCTGCTTATTTTAATTAAGTTTAACATTGTTTTTGGACGGAATAAAATGTAGGGGACCAAAACTACCTTTTGAAAAAGTGTTAGGCTCTCCCAAAACAGTACACCAAAACTCCAAATGCAACTGAAACCATCTCACTCAGTTTAGTCCTTTCTTATGACTTTCAACAATTTATGTTTAAATTAGAGCTACAATTTTTTAAAAGCTCGATACCAATATCGATACTGCAAAGTTAAATATCTGCCGATGGCGATATCAGACCGATACTCCGCTACCACCACTTGAAACACTGGAGTTGCAAACATTGCACTCGGTTGTTTTATTTTTAACTTTGATCATCCTGCCTTTTTTTAATCAAAACTGCCTTTTGAAAAAGTGTTAGGGGACATGTCCCCTCCAAAAAAGTACACCGAAACTCAAACTGAAACCATCTCACTCAGTTTAGTCCTGTCTCATGACAGACAGTCATCAATTTATGATTAAATTAGGGCTGACTCGATACCATTTTTTAATTCTCAATACCAATATTGATACTGCAAATTTGAATAATGCTAATACCCAAATCTGACCTCTGCTGATACTCTGCTACCACCTCTTGAAACACTGGCGTTGCATACGTTGCACTCGGTTGTTTTACTTTTAACTTTTATTATCCTTGAGGTTAAAATAATTCCACACAGCTGACATGATGACCATGTGTTAGCTGCTAGCTAACAGTTTTAACCTAAGTTCCAGCCATTGTTCATGCTGCCGGTGCCAGACCTAGGGGAAATCTGGGTCGACAGCAAGGGAAAAACGGGCTGTGGTTCTATGGATTAGAGAAGAAACAAGACACACATGTATGTCTTAGTCGAAACCAATTGATTTCTCAACTGCATTTTTTTTCTCTATTTATGGTAGTTTCAGAGTTATGCTTTCTTTGCATAGCATAACACCTAAAAAGCAACCGCGTGGATATACCCCAGAGAAAAAGCCTCCCGTGTAGTTTTACACCAACTCAAAACTGTTCAGTAGCATGACCATATACACTCGTTTTAACAATTAAAGATTTGCCGTTTACAATGTAGACACTGTAATTATGAGCGAGTATAGAGGCTCTTTCTTATTTAATTAATTACAATGGCGTTAGTAACACAACAAAACATTCCAAAAACTGAATGAAATACATCTTTAATGGATCCTACAGCTGTATATATGAACTTAAGTGTGTCAAAACTATTTAATTACCTGTAGATTAGAGAAGAAACAAGACACAGGTGTATATCTTAGTCGAAGCAAACACAAATTCAGTTCCAAATTGCTCATGCGGCTTGACAGTGTTTCTCCAAGTAATCCTCAGGGAGGTACAGTGCCATATCTTGGCTGAATAGTGGAACAACATTAAAAATGAAAACATGAATTGCTGAAAAAGCTATTAGATTCTTTCTGATAAACAAAATTGTTTATGCGTGTGTGGGAGGTGTTTTACGTTTAACTTGACATAGAGGCAACTTTTTATCCCTCGTGACACATCTCTGTTTACGTGTCGTCCAAACTGTAGTAAAGTACACACATGATAGGAAAAGATATCGGATTTATCTCAACCATATCCGATCCAGTGATTTTTCCACATATCAAGCCGATACCAAAACCGAATATCGGATCGGCTCAGCCCTAGTTTAAACGTACTATTTGTGCTCTTCACCAGGTCTGCACTCTGTGAGTGAAATGCACAATATTTGTGTAGTGGTATACCAATTACATCACTAATGTGAGCACCTTGCTCACAAATGCTGGGCCATTGTCAGACAAAGCCTTTAAATCACCTCTAAGAGGCATTCTGCAACTATCAGTGCGTCTTAATGGGTGTTGGGGTAAGCCATGGTAAGCATGTCAACTAACACAAGCACATATCTTTTCTTTTGACAGGGTGATAACTGCAAAATCCAAATTTAAACGTTAATTTTATTTACCTGCTTGTGAGTAATAAAAAAAAAAAAAGAGAGAGAAGCCTAGCCTTTAGCGTGCTTGAAAAGCACTTTACAACTTTTTATAACTTTATCATCTCTACCATACCTCCCCTCGAAAAATGGTCCACACCGTGGGCTATTTCTGTCAAATAGGGAAAGCAGAACGGGGGCGGACAGGGTTTGTGATTAGGCCCCGTCCATATTGTGCCATTCAATGTCCAATAGATCAGGCACTATTCATGTACAGTGCATATATTGCTTTCTTTAGCAGCATCAGCCCTGCACATATCGTATATAGCATAACATTTATATTACATAAATGACTTTTGGTAGTAGAATGGCATCCAGGAACACGGACACTAGTTTGTGGTGTGCAATGGTCTTACCTGAAAACGTCAACGTCTGCTTCTGCAAAAAGAATTCAGTTTAATTTTCTGACTTGCTGTTTTAGTCTCAGAGCTGTTAGCCCCAATTGAACCATTTTCTTCTGTAAGACAACACACAGTAACTGACAGATTAGAGGCAGAGTGCTATAGTGATCAGTTCAGCTGCTTGTGATGAACACTTTTGAGGAAGGATTCCTGAAAGCAAAGTGTCGGTTAGGGTTAGACAGCAAATCCAGTTTTGTTTTCCCTTTCTGGGGTAGAGCTGGAAATATTTTCAAAAAACAATGAGGTCAGCATTGTCAAGCTACAAAATTAAGTAAGGCAACAGTATCAGAAATACATTCTTCCACAACAAAGTACTGGTACCAATAAAAACTAAACATGTTCATGTTAGATTGTCCTTCAGCGCTGCATTAAAAACCCATTTGGTGCCTTCTGGGATTTGGCCTAGAATAATGCGTGGGTTTGGAACTTCCGGTACTTGAGCATGTATAGCTTAAATTTACTCCCTGCAGGTCCTGTACAAATCTCTATTTGGGTGGTTCTACAGGTTTGATTTGTTCATAAACTAGCCAAACTAAACAACATGGATTGTCCTCCTGTTCAATGGGCATTCATGCATACATGGTGTGTTTTTACCGTTTTTACAAATGATCTTTAGCTTGGGAAGTCCCTTCATTAGGCCTGCATCATTTTTGTCCTTTGCCCACAACCATGATTCGATACAATCAAGTGGGTTATTTTCCACTGGTAGACTGACTTTTTGTGCCGGAAATGGAAATGAGACATCCGCCTGAGTTAGCAACATCCAACTTAATTGCATGTAACCTCGGGTTCCAGTCTGTATCCAATCCACGATGAACAAATACGTGTTTTTCCACTAAGCACTATTCATTTTTGCCAGTTTCTCTGGGGTCTGTTAGAGAAACCAGACGTCCTGCCCACTGTTCTCCGAGTCGGGATTGAGATGCATTCTGTATCTCTGACCTAAAACCTCCCCACTTGTTCCAGGTCTATGAGCCAGTCTTCCACATCAGCAGTGCAGTGCAGGTTCCTTTCATTTTTAAACTTATAATTAAATCCAGACATCCAATTTAGATCCAGATCCCACATGTTTACTGCTACCAGACTGCATCCCAACCACAGTCTGCGTGGCGAGGAGGGGAACTGTACACAGGTTAATGTTAAGGTGATGATAATGCCCTGTGCACGGGTTTAAAATTTAGCTGACATATTGAGTCTATAGCTAATAAATTCACCTGACACCATTTGATCAATTCAGAATGGTCTTACCTGTCTCGTACATAGTAAAACCGGTCTTGTTCTGGATATCTCATTCCTCCTCCCCCTCCTACAACTCTCAGGTTGCCAGGTCTTTGCTGATTCACGTAACTCTAATGCTCGTAAAAGTCCCTCTGGCCATTCTCTCCGTCTTTGTCGTTTGCCCCTTTACTCCTTCTTTCGTGTGGTTTCCCGTTATCTCTTAGCCAGTCTCTTTCCAATGTGCACCGTAAAAGCATAACCAGCCTATAGTTTGCCTGTGTCTACTTCCACACAGTCATGACGCACTCCAATTTTCACCCTTGAGTTTCAGTGGCAGATTTTTTTTCCTGTCTTGTTTTTTCAGATTTTGCTCTGATAGCACATAGTTGAACTAGTTCACTTAGAACTCTTGCTCTTCATGAGCATGTCCATCTGGATGTTGGGCACATGGTATGTGGGATTCGTCACTGGAGGGTTCAGGGCAGTCCAGTGATGAGGCGGTGGTTGTAGAGGAGTGATGAACAGACTTTCTCAACGTCCCGTTGTTTCGGCCCGGCGCTCCCTCTGTCTCTTCTTTGAGAGTCTTTGTAGGCCTCTCACAGTGGGACCTTTCCTTTTCTGTGACCTTGCCTTTGGGTGAGAAATTCGTCCTCGCTCCCTGATCAGTGGAGGAGGTGGAGGGATGAAATCTTCCAGGCATTGATTCTGTAAATTAAGAAACTGGCAGACGGTTAATGGGTTCATTTTTTCCCTTTTCTTTCTTTTTCAATTTTCTCTGAGCTACTTGTCTGCACCTCCCATAAGCATATAAGTTTGGTTGCCCTACTCTTTTTCATATTTCATTTGCTGTTGTTGTAATTTAAGCTTTCTTCAGGAGGAAATCCATACTACACAACCCAAATTTTTAACTGATCACAGCTGTCTGGAACTTCACTGCTCATATATCTAATAAATCTGCCATATGGTGGTACACTACAACAACACACCACTACTGGTGGAAAATCCACTGTGCATTTTAATTTTGTACACCTCTGACCCATACCTACACATTCCTGATTAAACTCTTCAGAGAACTACGCAGAGTCCCGCATTCTCTGCTCAGAGTCAAACAGTCTCCTAGAATCCTAGTTCCTAAGCACAGGTCTTACCACGCTGCCGGTCCCGCTAAAACCCACAGTTCTATTACTTATAAAAGGCTTAAATCTTAGTTATCTCGTTTACACCTTCTTCAATGATTCCAGGAAAGTCACCTCTTCTTTAAACTTTTTTTTTTTTTTTTGCAAGGTATCTTCTCTTCCTCTGAAAGGAGGATCCGTCTTCTGGACGGATGGAACCCAAATTGTCGTGGAAAAATCTAAATATACACAGATACTTAGGTGAGATTATAAGGTTCATTTATTTCTGCATGCAGAAGTAGTGGTATGGAAGAGGACAAAGAGGCCTACTCACTCTCTTCTTTTATACTAGCTCATAAATGAGTAATATGAGGTAAATTTGTGTGTGTGTGTGAGAGATAGCTGAGGAGATTCATACACAGCCATCTGGAAGAAGGCTTGTTGTTTATTCTAAAAATCTAACTGTTACTGTTACTGGTTACCACAATTATTTTTCTTGATTTCTTTTAGTGTTTCTTAAAGCCAAAAAGTTGCCATTTGAAATGCCTTTGTCTGTGATCTGCTTTTTGTTTTTTTCTTACAAAATTAAACAACCAAAGGAACATGTTCAGAAACTGGTTATTCCATAATTTTTGCGAGAGGTTGTATATATAATCTGAATCTCCCACCACAGTTGTATGACATATTGGTTTTATATTGGACACTTACGCAAACATAGGCTAGTTTTCTTTAAATCCTGCATAAAACCAGCCATCATTTTTACATAAACACACTACAGATATTGCTTTAGATATGTTTTATGAAATGGCTTAAATGTGGCTGATTGCAGGTGGTCACGGTACTTCAAATAAAGTGCACACAAAAAATATGCGGTGGGTGGCACATGAAAAGACCCGAGGGTTTTATTTCAATTCATTTAAATGCTAGCCAAGTTTAAAAGTTCTTCCACATTTTTACTTATTAAGAGAACACTGACCTGATGGGTGCAATTCTAAATATAATAGGAAAAAGAAGCAGGTCCTTCCATATCCCCCCTCGTGAGTTTTTGAGGGCTGCTATAGATATCAGGTGTGATATTCTCATTCACTGCTTGCAGGTCACCTACAGTTTCATTTGCAAACGGAAGAAGAAAAGATGGGGGTGGTGTGATATTTTGTCACTTCTGATGAAATGAGTAAACTAATCCTTTTCCACTTCATTGTTTGAGCATCTAAATTGTACATGGTTTCGCTAGGCTTGGCATTACATAACCTAGAGTCACGCTGAATAATTAAAACCATACTGTTAGGTGAGAAACTCTGACAGTAATTTCACATGAACAGAAATAAGGAACGTTGTCAACGTGGAATAACTAATGCTAACAGAGCAATACATTTGTAAATAAGTAAAGTTCAGGAATTAATATGTTTATATGGGCAAATTGAATTGGCTAATTCTTTCATGAAAAAGACAGGGAGAAGGTCATTTGCAACATTTTTGGACTCTGGGAGATATAAACTAACGCATGTGACGCAGGAACCTTGTAAAACGAAAACGTGGAATTGTTTATCAACACCCATAGACTAAATTGTTTTGAGCAAAGCCAAGCTAGGAGACACCAATTCTTCAGAAGTCGTAGATGTTTTCGAGACCAAACTAAAACACTGGGAATAGGGAATTAGCAAGATGACTTTTAGGTACTGCTTTTCCTATGCTAGTGATCATGGAAAATTCTATAAATTCTGTACAGAAAGTGTCTAAAATAACAAAGGCATGACACCTGCCTGTCAAATCTAATTTGTGTTTTAGATTGTAGGAATTAAGTTCATTGGTTAACCATTTTCCTGTGGGATGCGTTTTGATCTTATCAGAGGCCTTTAAAACAGGGTCTCAGAGCCCAGAAAGGGGGTGGGGTGTAGACTGGTACATTAGATGAAGTATTGTTATGTAATAATAATTAATAAAACCGGCCGCTTATTCGGACCAAATCCTAAAGTACAGAAACAAATCCTATTATATACGTATAATGTTATTCGCTTATTTGGACCAAAATTTCGCTTAATCGGACCAAAGAACGTGAGAAGAGAATAGGAAAAAGAAGTCACAAGTCGCCACTTAGCCACTGGAAAGCAGATCAGCGATTTATGGGAGGATTTTTGGGATTGCCAGGAGAATTTATGCTTTTATCAAAGGTCAGGAAATCCGAAGAGTTGTGTTGACAAAAGCTAAACTAGCGAAAGGTGAACACACCCACCACTTTCTTGATTTTGTTTAAGTGCAGTCTGTCAAGAGAACGCGTCAGATCTCACTGGATAAGTTTTTTAAACGTTGACTGGAATTTAGTAAGAACTTGTTGTTGTTTTTTTTACAGTATTATGCTTTGCATGCTGAGTACCTATACATTGTGTTGTAGATCGCTTCCAAAAACTAGGTTGCAAATTTTTTTTGGTAACAAGTTGGTAACAATAGTTCTTGTTTGTACGTTCGCTATATGTGTAAATCACACAATAAAGGTTTAATTAACATTTAATATGTTACATAGTACGTCCTGTCTTGTAACATAGGGCATGTTCATTTAATCGGACCAGCCGGTTATTAGGACCAAAACGATCGCATCCCGATGTGGACTGATTAACCTGAATCATATACTGTGTATTGAAGTTGATTTATAGATGATTTGTAAGCATGTACAGGTGATTTTATTATACAGATAAGCCCCACAATAGTGTATAACTGAAAAAATGTGTGGAGAAACATACATTCTGTATTGCGCATAGAGAAATCTTTTGGCCTGTGAAATACATTACTCTTCACTCTTCCTCAGTCTAGGGGCTCCATGAAAGATCTAACCTCATGGGGTAAGGATGATTCTGAGAAAGGTCAGGAATCTACAGGAGGACCTGGTCAATGACTTGAAGAGAGCTGAAACTCAATGTGACCCAGCGACAGCCTGGACAACCTGAAAGAAGTGGAGACGATCTGTATGGAGGATTGGGCCAAATCCAGGAAACATCTGACCTCTGTAAATGCAAGCAAAGGTTTCTGTATTACGTTATGTTTTTCTATTGTACCAAATACTTATTTCATAAAATAAAATCAAAAGTAATTATTTAAAAATCATACAATGTGATTTTATGGATTTATTCTAGATTCTGTCTCTCACAGTTGAAGTGTACCTACGAGACAAATTACAGACCTCTCCATTCTCTGTAGGTGGAAAAACCTGCAAAATCTGTGATGAATCAAATAATTATCATCCCCGCTGTATATAGTACTTAGTAAGTGTTAATGTGTGGCCACATTTACGTTAGACTAGGTGACCTTTATTGTATTGTCATTGTATATTAACTACAATCATGTATGGCAAATTAAATAACATAAAATAAAAATTCTAATAAACAAAAAAGTCTCACTTTGCTTAAGGGAACCTAGATTTGTCGCTTATCACAAATCAGCAATCCGACACTGTGTCCGACAATTATTAATTCATTATTAGTAATTTATTAATTTTTTTGGTCACTAAGTGTCTTTATATTTTAAATCTAGGCTCCTGAGAGAGGTTGGTTATTTTTAAGGTTTCTTAGGTCTAGCTGTTTGTGAAGCTGCTTTGAGACAATGCTTTTCTGTACAAAAGCACTTTAGGAAAAAAATACCCGGACCTACCTGATCTCTAGGCACTGAACACATGAACACATTCTTGAGGTCAATTAAATTGAGTATCCCACTAGCTTTGTAATGTAATCCTAAAAAGTCCAACTAAGCAGTTTGCAAAGGGAAAAAAAGTCAACAAAAAAACAAAACAAACCTCAAAAAGTGATCAGTATGCTCATTGAATTTGGCCAAAACAAAGGTTTATTGAAATAATTCACAGAGTTAGTTGTGTTGTGGTTCTTGGTACCACTAGACTAATTTAAGACAAAGTCAACCCTTTTTCATTTCACTGTGACATGTATGTATGGCGTCATACCCATCGTACCTTTACAATAGCAGCATCTTTATTTACACCTTAATATCTCTTTACAACCAGTATTTACAAGTATGAACACACACCAGGTGTGGAGGAGTTCCTGAACATGAGAAAACGCACAAGAAAGTAGCAGCAGATGCCAGGTCATTAATCATACAGAAACTGGCATCACCTACCAGTGCTCCTCTTAAAAGCTCCCCAAACCCACCAGTTTGGCTGTGGCATGTTGGCTGAATCGATGCTTTAAAAACACACGCCCTGTCCGTAAGATTATTTTATACTGTACCGTATTCACCAATGTGTAAACTCTACTTGTTAAAAAGCATGTCCTTCTTCATTGAAGCCACTTTATGACCAGCCTTTTTGGCTTCTTGAGGAGTGAATGTGTGACTTCTTACTCTCCTTACTTTAGAAAGATCTGCCCTAGCCAATCATGCCTGGCTTTGCTGATTTACACAGCCTTTCCGATGCCATAGCACTTCTCCCATGCAAATGCTTCCACCTGTTCCCCAACCAAGGACTTTCAGCGAACTGCAGGAATAAACCGTAAAAATATGGGTTAAAAAACAACAACAGAGCTTAATCACTAAGCTGCTCCTCTAACCACCTTGCAAGATTCACTATTACTGTATTTTTCAGTCAGAATGCTAATGTCCAGCAAAACAGAAACCAAAACATGGACTACATAAAAATTCTGCATCAGCATGTGGTCCTGATTGAAGTCAGCAAAAAGAATGAATCGTTGCTTCTGCCTCTTTTGGTAGCTCTAAACAGACAGATTCGCAGACATAGATATGGAGCAGGTTTTCAACAACTCTGGTGGGCTTTTAAATACTGCCCCCTGTAGACAAGCCTGTGGAATCACATCTGTGGAGTGACAAACGGTTCAAACCGAGTTAGACTAGTTTTTATAAGCTGGTTATATGGAATATGGAACATGCTTGGTTGGGGTTAAGCTTAAACATGAGCATCTGAGCTGTTTTGTGTGTGTTACCTTGCAAATTGCTAAAACAGCCCGGCCATTACATCAGCCCAACATCATTAGAATGACATTGGCTGCTTTTTTTTACCTACGAGCTCCTGGCAATCGTCCTGCACCCTCCATTATGTGGTTCCTCCACGCATTCCTGCTGTCTTTAGGTGTGTAAAATTCAGAAAAGTTAAAAGCATCAGTGCATGTCCTTTCACCCTCCACCATATAGTGTAAGATAAGTGTTCAAAGAGCCGGGTGCTCCGACACGCATAAAATTCAGTTTCAGACTGTCCAGAAGACTTCCTCTTTCATTTCATCCCCCATTGTGCATCATTTAAGCTTCCGTTTTCTTTAGGTAAACGTGGTTACCGGTTTTCAGTGCATGTCCTTTTGTTTCTCAACAATTAGCTCAGAGTTCAATATGTTCAATCATTAATTATGGCAGCATAATCCAAAGTTATTCAGATTTAAATGCAGATCAATGCTAAAGCTACATTCCCAACCTGAGAGCGCATCGTTTTAAGGACAGCTCACATTAAATTGCAAAACAGAATTTATCTCTGCCCTTTGACATACAACAAAGTGTAATTAAAAATGAATTAAAACTGTCATGTGGGGGCACCCCTTTTAACACCACACAGACTCAGTCCTACCCAAAAGAGCACTAAGACATCGAGCAAAGCTGAACACAAACATGCACATTTGGATCAGGCCCCAGCAAAGCCACAACTGTTAGTGTGGGTGTCTGACCCTTCCTGGTTATTCAAACACAGAATCTTTCTGGTCATCATAAATCACTAGCACAACCTGCTCATTATTCAATGCAAACCTCTCCTCGCCAGAGGTGAGATATAAATGTCCAGTGCTGACCCATCATGGTTCATGTCCCGCCTCTGGTGAGGTGAGGTTTACGTTGGGTATCCTGAGCTGGAAATTAAAAAATGATTTATTGAATCATTGTCTAGTATTTGTGCTCATAATTATGCCATTGCCCTGTACTTGTAATGACCAGGAAAGTTCAAGCACCCTTAATGACCAGTAAGGGTCAGGAATGGTCAGGCGTCCATGACAACCAGGATGGGTCAGGCATCTGTAAGAATCTGAAAGGTTCAAAAACCCGTCATGACCAGGAAGCCCATCATGACCAGGAAGGGTCAGACACCCGTCATGACCAGGAAGCCCGTCATGACCAGGAAGGGTCAGACACCCGTCATGACCAGGAAGCCCGTCATGACCAGGAAGGGTCAGACATCCGTCATGACCAGGAAGCCCGTCATGACCATGAAGGGTCAGGCGCCCATATCTGTCATGGTTTTATTTAGTATGCTAAGCCAGAGTCTTCTGTGCTTTAAAACTTCTCTTGGTAGGGGCTGAGATTGTGTAATATATGGCTGAGGCCAGGGGTAGACCGACACAAAAATGAGAGTCATTTTTATGTGTCAACATTTGATTCTACGCTAAAAATGTTGCAGCTGCTCTTTCAAACCAGATGCCAATTTTGAAGGTCAGTCTGTTCACTGCCACCATCATGCCAGTTACACTGTGAAAGGGACTCACTGATGGGACTTGAATCAGTAAGTATTTTAAATGCAATTGCACATAAATAAATTGCTTATGATTATTGGTGACAGAATCATATCTGTTATGACATTAAGAATGAATTGATAGACGTTTGAGAAACCTGGCTAGCCATTATACTCTGCTGCTGGTGAAAATCCATTCATTGGTTTTGCAATTTAATTTGAATTACAGCCGAGTACGTATGCACTCTCATGTTCCTTATGACGGCAAACAGCATCTAAATTTAAATAATAAGGTGCACAGTTATGCTGCCATAATTCTGCAAATGCACTAATGTCATGGCCTATATATACTGCTCGGGCTGTTAAGAGTGAGCTGTCCGTTGGAGGCTGCCTCGCACCCTTCGTCATCCAGCAGTCCTGAGGCGTCTGCGTTGGCCAGACTGTCGTGGTAGCTGCTGAAGCTAATGTTGTCCTCCTTGAGCTCGATCGTCCAGAATGGTGCACTGATCTTACGGTTCTGGTACTGGCGATAGGTGTAGATGCCACCCGCTGCTCCCAGCAATGCCAGCAGGAGTGTGATGATGACTGCTAACACGATCATGTTGAAACGAGCCCAAGAGACTGCAAAGGTAGAGGACGTGCCATTGGTAGTAGGGCTTGCCAAGCTGGAGAGGAGCACTGCAGAGGAGGTGGGAAGCTGATCTGTGATGTTAATTGTTGGGGTCATGGTGGACAAGGGGACAGGAGTAGTCGGCACTGAGGAGAAAGTGAAAGAAAACTTGAAAAACACATTTTTCAAGGCCTTCTGTTGAAAAGCATTTGTTTCCTCAAGTGTCATTATTTAATGAATAATGGAGAAAATGTGTTTTCTCATATTCATTACAACTGACTAAGCTATTAATTACTGAAAATAACTTCTGATCCAGTTCTGATTCATGCAACACATCATGCAAACCCAGACCGCAGCCAACAGCGAGACTTGGGACCGTCACCTCACGACAGGTTGTTTGACAATAAATTGCTTCTTTGCAGTACTGAATCACCCAGGTTCATATCCTGACTCTGTGGAGATGAGGTTTAGGTTGAAGAATTACTTCTGTATTCCTGGTGCCAAAGGTCCAGAACAATAGTTATTGGGTACTAAACCATTTTGAAGTGGTTTGCCTAGCACTGTTAGAGTCCAGTAATTTTTCCCATCATTTAGTCCAGAGATTGGCACTGGATGGCATTTCCTGGAAGAACGTCTCCTTTGTCTGCTAGGTCCAGTTTGTGAGGAGCTTTCATCTCTCAAGCTAGTTACTCATTTTATTTGCTTGCCTGAAGAACTCGAGTCTCAGTGCTCCTCAGGGTGCTCCATGTCACGTTCGGCACAGACCGAACGTCTGTCTGGTTGAGCTCGCACTGATTCATATTGTATGAAATGTACCCTAAAATCAGAATAGGTAACTCTGTTAAAAGCACTGCACACCCCAGAGGAGTATGACTACTGTAAACCGCTCACTCTATTATCTATGGCTGACCTGTTCAAGCCCTGAGGAATACGTTAAAGATGATAAACCTGGCCTTGCTTTTTGGGTCTACAAATTGGAACAGTGCTCTCCTTATCAACAAGAGTTTGTTTTGGTTTTGAGGTTGGTTATACAGAATGGGGAATTAAGAACATCCTTACCATGCATGTGCACCATACAGTGCATTATTATATGTGAGTGATGGCTGAACTGTTTGTGGCAACAGGTAAGGTACTAGATTTTGGACCAGCATGTTCAGAGTTTAAATTCCTGCCACGTCCTCGAGAAAGGCTTGTTTCTTGGTTCTGAGTGTAAGTGCTGGACCTCACTCTTAAAGTAACAGAGAGAGCAGACCAGAGGGAATTAGTAATGACTAATAGGATCAAGATCGAAGTTAACAGTGAATCCTACACACGGACTGTGTGATCACACTGTGAGTCAACTTCATTTCCACTCATCCTTTCAAGCATAACACATTGCACATGTTCATTTCAATATGCGAGTTATTCTAAAGAATTAAGACACAGAAAAGGGTACTGACTTGCTGAGTAAATTGGTGTAATATAAGAAACAGATGCTTTAGAACACCTGCATGGCTCACTGTCGCCAGTTTTCCCGTTCACTGTAACACATTGCTCCATTTTTAGCCATTCAGAGCATTTGGCATGCAGTAAAGTTTTAAGCCTTTAAGCTACAAACCTTTATTTATTTATGCATATCAGACATTTTAAGAAGGCGAGCTGTTTCTTCCAGCAATTAAGTTGCTCCCAATGTATGATGGGGATACATTCTGACATATCCATCATAAGCTGAATTTTCCCTAAACCGAGGAGTTTAAAATATACTCCATAAATTATAGCATAGCCTACCTTAATTGTGCGTAAAACACATTTACATTTAAATGTATGTCATTTAGCAGATGCCCTTATCCAGAGCGATGTACAATTAATACAGTCTTACAATCCAAGCAATTGTGGGTTAAGGGACCCAACTGTGGCAGAGGTGGGAATTGAACCCTGGACCTTCTGGTCCATAATCTAGTACCTTAACTACTAGCCCTAACCCACCACACCTACATTAAGCTTCAGTAGGACACACTCATTAACATAAAGCTTATTTTAGAATACAGTGTTGAATATCTTTTAATCAATTTCATTTATTTACCTTTTTATGTATTAATGTATTCATATTAATCTTAATATTTTTGTATTTTATTTTAATTAATATTAATGTATTGAAAGTAAAAACAAATTGCTTAGTTTAATGTCAGACTAAGGGCACTGCTGTTCAGCTGTCCGAATGCCCAACATCTGCATAGCTCAAGGATTATCATAGTAGGTATGATTTAGAAAAAAAAATCAGAATGTCAATATTCGGAATACAGTTTCGCAGAATGTGTATTTATGTGTATTATTGGATTCCCATCATAAAGTCGAATAATCGTAAGCCGGACCCATCTTAAAACAGGGACTACATGTATATGATATTTACGATAGTAAACTCGCAACTATTAATACTTTTTTTTAAGTTAAGTTCCCAACACGTCATAACATTAACACACTTTTTAACATGGTAACTTTGTGCTAGTGTCGCAGGGTGATCTGGTGTTAAAAATTGGGAAGGAAATATACTATACAGATTACTGGTATGATAAACAGGATGTGGTAAAGTGAGCAACAAACATGTTCCTCCTTAGCTCCTTGTTATTATTCTCTTGTGGACTAGACGCTATAATACTTAGAGCATAGGTAGTTAAGCCTAAGCTTAACCACTTATGAGAACTTAGCAGCTGTTTTCCATAAAGATCGACCTCTTGTGCAGCTGGAATAATACCACTTCACGTCATCTTGCCAGAGCATCAGAGTCCTTAGAGTCAAACTTTATTTCCATGTACAATACAACTGCAGTCTGTGCATAACAGACTTATTTTAAATTACAGTTGAAAACTTTACAATTGAAATCTGTCCAATGAAAACAAAATTAATCTAAAGCCAAAACTACATCTGGTATCTGGTGTTGGAATTTGGGCCATTTAAATGGGCCAACGTTTTAATTCAGACAAGCGATTATCACCTAAATGTTTATCTAGGATGGACAACGTGTGATCATTACATATTCTAAGAACATACAGTGCCTTGCATAAATACTCATGCCTCTTAAACGTTTCCATTTTTTAATTTATTGTTACGAATTTATTGTTGAATTATTAATATTAATAAGTTATTTGAAATTACATGTCACAAATCTTCACAAAGGGAAACTCTATACAGCATGGAATATTTTTAACACAAAATCATCAAATCTGTGACTGCATAAGCATCCTCACTGCTTTGAAAATGAAGTTATGTGCAACAAAGAATGGACAAACATATTGTGCAAAGTTGGTGACAACCTATCAACCTATCCTAAAAGATTTGCAGGTGTTACTGCAGCAAATGGTGGTGCGACCAGGTATTGATCCAGAGGGCTGAATACTTTTGACATTGGTTATTCACATTCAACCTGGTAAGAAATCCATTTGTCAGTGAAATGGTAAGCAACCCATTTCGGTGCATTTTATTTCTAAGTCATTTCCATGATAAAACATGGAAAAGTTCCAGGACGGTGAATACTTACGCAAAATGAATTCTTTTCAAAGGTTAATGGTATATAATTATCATATAGCCTAAATACCGTCTGTGATAGCTGGGAATGTCACAATTGTTTATATCAACAGCTACAATAATGATAATGAAGTCGTTGTTCTGGTTATCATCACAACAACATTCCAGCAGTTTGTCCGCCAATGGTACGAACTCATGCTGCTTTCACAGCATCGCCACTCCCCTGTTCTTTAAACGTGACAGATGCACAGATTTTCCTGTAAAATGACAAATGTTAGGCTAACCATCGTCTGAAGTTTTTGCAATGTCATCCGTTGTAGTGTTCATCAATTTATGCTCATTCGTCTTTATTCATTAGAGCGAAGTCCCTCAGCACAGACACCGAGTAACATTGTTAATTATCCGCCTGCTTCCCTATTTATTTTGATTCTATGTGTTAACTTGGTTCGACCAAAATATTGCTGCACTGACATTTTTCTTTCCTACCTCACCTGTTTTACTCAGGACAGTGGAGCGCATGTTACCAGCCTTTGTTAATGGACTGATGGTGTTCAAAGTTTGCACGTGTAAAATCTAGAAGCGCAATGTTCACAGAAGAAAGTCATAAAAAATAAGATATAAGTAATGAGATTAGTTCATAAGCACAGAAGAGTAACTGCAGAGTTTAATAAATTAAAAGGAGTTCAAAAATGTAATGTTAAAGACAATCCAAAGGTGATCATTTTAATAATAGTGGTGCTTATTTTAATTGTTTCATTATTCAATCATATTGATCGTCCCTTTGTTCACTGTATTTGTATTAAACTGCAGGTAGTTTGGCCGCTCTCATGTTTCCAGCTACGGCTGAGTGGAAATTCAGTCTTGCAATGTTTGTATAATCGCCAGCTCCTAGAACAGCTTGGACTCCGCATGCCTTGTGGGCTGCTTTGAAAAAGCATCTGTTGGATGAATTAATGTTACAGCACTTGGCAACTCTGTGTGGAACTGCAAAGTTCTCAGTAATCCTTTCTTTTCCTTTTGAAACAGAGGCTGCTTTAATGTTTGCTAACTAAGATGGGTTCCAGAGTTCCAGAGGTGGAATCTGTGAATTAGTTGACAAATGAAACCATGAAGTCACTCATTTAAAGATGTGTTTTTTGGTTTTTAATTATGACTATTTTGGTCAATTCTGTCATTTCTCTTTGTGTTATGGCTTACCGAGGGGGGTGCAGTTTTTAGCAAGGGCGTCTCCGGTAAATCCGGGGGCGCAGCGTTGGCAGTGAAACCCAGTAGTGTTGTAGGTGCAGTTCAAGCAGCGGCCTGTGTCTGGGTGGCAGATTCGGGGTGCGCTGTTCAGCTCCTCGTTTCCACTGCAGTTACATGGCACGCAGATGCTGTCAGAGTTGTAGTAGCCATCTTGGCATTGCTCACAGTTTGGACCTTTGTAGCCTGGATTACACTTCTCGCACACAGGCTGACCTTTAGAGTCTGTCAAAGAAAAACAAGATTCCTTAATCTCTCTTTTGTGCCTACTAAATGTATTATTTGTATACTTTTACTGGGACACAGAATGCAGGTTCAGTGAATAAAATCTAAAGGAAAGTAATACAGTACAGGCTTTACTTTTGTGCCACTAGATGGCAGGGCAATAATACGACAAGCCATAATAATACGCTTGCACTTCACTATTAAACAGGCCAGCTTTGCTTAGTGGCAGAAGAATCGCATTTAATCTAATGTCAACTTTAACTGACTGATGTTTTTGGTCATTTCTACTGGATTCAATTTCATAGCAATAGACACCAAAACAGACACCAGGACATATTTTAATCCCATAATCTGTGCTTCCCAAGTGCCCAAGTGTCACAGCGGCAACTCGGTACCCCACCACAGCAGTTCCAAAGGCCAGGACAGGCATCACACACAGGCATGATTGGAAGTGACTTAGCTCAGAGGGGAGGCCAGCTAAGGGATCATCGAACAGAGCTTCAAGAGTGACTCCTACTAGGAGTGTGTGATAGTGTATGAAAGTCTGAATTACACTAACACCACACTAATGCCTGAACTAAAACTTGACAGATAAAAATGAGTGAACAAATAACTTCAGAAGACAAAATACAGACACCACAAGCCTTGCATTTTATGTCGTTAGATTTGTCGCTAGACATTGGCTTTGCCTCACCTGGCTTTAAACGGATCCCAGCTGCTCAAAAGACTGATCTGTTAACTACACTGCTCACAAAATTTAGGGATATATTAAAATAAAATATCCCATAATTAAAAAATATACTAATTTATGTGAGCAGTCAGTAATTAGTTTCCATTAAAGAAGGTTTGACAACTAATGTATTTCACCATCTGCAAACTAAGTTCACAAAAAGTCTAAACCAGCCAGTGTACCAGCACAATTCACACTCAGCAAACCTTAGCGGAACTTTTCTGCCTAAAAAGTGCCTTCACAAAAGACACAGTGCCAATTCAGGCAAGCAACTTTTTAATACTTTAGACCAAAGATATAGACTGCCAAAGTATCGTCGAAGTATTGTCATCAACAAAATCCCAAAATAATCAAGATATCATTTTTTTGGTCAAAATCTTACACCCCAACTCGTACCCAGCCCTACTATGGACTAGGCCCTATCCAGGTCATGCTTTACTCCTGCGATGGGAATTAATGATGTCAGATTTCAAATTAAATAAAAAATTTCTACAGGTGTCAATTGGATCATGCTTCTGTCCTCTGAATAAATGACAAAATAAACAGGTACAGTGCAATAGAGGTTATAGAGCACCGTTATATTTTGATTATATACCCTATAAAATAAGAAAGTGGATGGAAAGCAGTTTTTTTTTTTTTTTTTTTACTTCAGTTCACTTCACCTACAATTTTCCTGGCAGAGATGAAGTGGCACCAGGCTGAAACGTTCAGCCCAGCCACACATTCCAGCACCTTTCCAATCCCCAGATGTTTCCACACAAACTGAGATATAACCCCTGCAGCAGGTCCTGTGTATGCCTTGGGATCAGCATCCAGAGGGACATGCCTTGAATAAGTTAACTAGAGGGCATCCTTCTGAGGTGCCCCAATCACCTCAACCAGCTCCTCTCAAATTAAATAACTCTACTCCAGGCTCCTTTGTTGGTGTATCAGGGAGACTGAGAACACTAGGGTTCTCCCTTTTGCTGTAATGACAGACTCAAATAAAAAAAAAGAAAATCCATGTTATCCCAGCATGATTTTACAATGTTCCAAGCTGATACTGAATTCCTGGCTTTCCCCTATCCTCTAGTGCCCCCATAAAATTGGAACATGCTATGTTAAATCACCACTGAGACTGTAAAGTATAAGACTTGGGTCTAAAAAATATTACGATGTGCCTTCAGGATGGATTTGTGGAACAAGATTGATAAAAAAATAATGTGAGTGTTTTGTTGAATAGTAGAATAAAGTTAAACTAAAATCATTGTTTCGCTTCTTTTACTTTTTTTGTAGATCGTATGTTTTACCAAGCGCGTTACGGGCGTTTGTAAAGAGGAAATAACAACAGCACTTTGCACCCCCCCCCACGGTAATACCGTATACCGCCATACAACCCGAAAACGGTACAACGGTATGAAAAATTCAATACCGCCCAACCCTACCACAGTGAGCACTTTTTTACTTTATTGGTATTCAAGTTGATGTTGCAAAGCTTTGAGCTGTGTTTTGGGTACTTTTCCAGCTGTAGTATGAATCCTTCTCCACTTTAATCCAAACAAGCATTTTAACTTGGCTCTCAGAATTTGAAGCTCTGACATATGCATGAGATTTTCAAACTACAAATAAAAGTGGCCCAGTTTGAAAATGAAAGTGATGTCAAAGCTCATTCATATTTTGTGTAATTTTTGTATTTGTCTTACATAAGAGGAAAACTTTCATGTAAGATCACGTTTCCAGCATTGTGAACATGAAGATGGATGTGGAATTTTTGTCCCGCTCTGCAGTTTCCTTTAATCCTACATCCAAAATGCTTGAGCTCTGGAAAGGCAAGTACATCTGAGTGCTTGTGCAAGAGAAGAAGAGTTCTACTTTAAAAGTTGGTATAGACCAACTTATAACAAACATTCACTAATTTTCTCTTACTCCTTTGTCCTTTGAGGACCAAGGGACATATTTGTCCCCAAATTTAAAATGGACACCAAATGCGATTAAAACAACCTTGAGCAATCAAATTTGTATGAAACCACTCAGTATGTCACTTCCTTTATATGAATAAGGCTGGTTTCGGCATGTATGCATTAGTTTCATTGTCAGATTAAGAGGAATTGTGTGTCAAAATAACTACAATTATGTGCGCACAATTATTATGGTCCTGAAAGGGTTAAACACTGCTCACAAAAATATTTAAGAATGAATACAAATAGGATCCCACAAGAACTGCTGGACAATCTGATCCTGTTCATGCCCCATCACTGTCAGTACTGAACAGTCAATGTGGGGGCACTCTTATCCGGTTTAACATGCTTCTGTTCACCCCATAAATATATCACATGCTACAAAATCACTATAATTGAGTTTGTATCTCATGTGTGTTATTAGACAACTTTCTTTGACTTTTCATTTGCTTTTCTGATTATTTTGTTTAAGGAAAAAAATCTAATGCTTCTTTTTGTAATCACTTCATGCTGAATGTGAAATACCCCCTAAATTTTGTAAGCAGCGGATTTTCTATTGACTGTGTTTGCAGGATAGGCAACTACACTGCTCACAAAAATTATGTTTCATTATGATGATATTTCATTATTTTTGTGAGCAGTATAAACAGAGAGTAAATCATAATACTCAGATTTTGCATGTTCACAGAGAGAGCTGTTTGCTCAGCATGGGGTAGAAGCAAAAATGTGATGTTTATTTCTTTGACAGACGCCGGCACATAAATGCAAAATTGGACTGTAGATGGTCCTCGGCCTACGGTGTGCTGTTCAATGACCCAAAAACAAACAAGTTCCTTAAGCTAAGGCCAACATGTTATGTTGCCTCATTCTGTCCTTTAAAATCTTTAATCAACAAAGATATTATTCTTTAAGGAACTTTTGACCTTATAATTAAAGGCATATTTTAGAATACCCAACACAGCACAAGCTCAGCTTTATGACTTCTCTTAGGTCTAATTTTGGTCATGCTGATCTGATTTGGTCAGATTGTATTAGCAGGTGTGCATGCTTCAACAAACATACTGTTCTGCTCTCACATGGCCAGTTTGTTGTATTTTATGATCACAAAAGTTCAGTGTACTGTAGTGTAAATAGAACCTAAAATTAGTAAGCTTACAACACCATGCAAAAGTGAGACACAGTCATTGTACTGACAGAGTCGGACTTTTGGGGGTCGGGTATTGGGGGACCGACCACAGTCTGGACTTGACAATGGTGGAAAGAACCAAAGCGCAGCTTCGTAACCAACAGACCTTACCTTGCCAGAGGTAAGACACGAATCATAGAGGCTAAGTAGGTAGAACACTGGTTCCCAATGCTGACATATTCTGGTTCCTAGGTAAAACAATGGTTCCAAATGGTGAGTCACTTTCAGTCATTGGTAGACCACTGGTTTCCAATGCTTAGCCGTTTTGGTTCATAGGTAGAACACTGGTTTCCAATGCTGAGCCACTCTCTTTCATAGGTAGAACCCTGGTTCTCAATGCTGAGTTTTGGCACCATTGCAGAGTTCAGGCTTTGGTCCCCTGTTGTCTCATTACCCTTGTAATATTAAGTCCAACTCTTGGTTGACCTTGCAAGTTTAGGTAGCACTTTGTAGTTTCGGTTCCCTGGGTGCATTCCACAAGATTACCTCCTATTTCTTTAGGGATGGGCTCCAGAGCCCCTGTGCTCCCTGAGGGAGGAGCTGATTCTGTGGCTGTCAGAAGTGTCTACATATTATATGATCAAAAATATTGTCACCAAGTGAGTCATGGCCATAACTGGTGGCACTTATGAGCCTGATAACTAGATCTGATACAATCTGACTTTATACTAATCTGATTCCCTGCAGTAACTATAAATGCTAAATTTCCTGCTTAGTTATTGTTTGCCACACAATCACAGGACATTTACAGGAAAATGAACAAACCCTGGATTTTGTATTGTTGGTATTGCAGTCGTAAACAGTTCCAAAACAATTCCCAAAGAAAAGGAATAAAAGACAGAAAGAGACACACAGAGAGACAGAGCAATTAGTATGAGAACACATGCTTTAATGTAGGGTCATACATCTGCTTACTGATATGAACATATCATGGAAAAAACAATTTAATGAAGAAGATAATTATGACTGGAACAACTGAAGGGCAACTTTAAGATGGATGTTCATCCATCAAATCAAATGATCCATGAACAAGCCATTAAGATGCCCAGAGACCCAAAGAGAAGAGAGAAGAGTCCAGCTATCCATATACAATGGGCAGTAATCTAAGTCCACATGATGGCTTTATTATATTAGAATGTCTACATTCTACTCCTCCTACTCACAGTCCACTCCATCCAGCAGAAGATGCTATAAGACAAATATATGGATGCACAATGATGACTGAAAAAGATTATTCCAAAATGTGTCTCTCGTACAGACGGGTGACGATTTATTAGTCAATTTAGGAACAAAATGCTGCTACACTCATCATTTTGACTAATAAGAAAACCTAATAAACCTTTACTCTATCAAATGTTCATTTTAATTAATATAAGACAGCTCAGGCACTCAAAATCAGCAGTCTAATTCGCTAGCCCACAACTGCTGATAAATATGCTCAGGTTTTTCCGTGGTTCAGCCAGAAACATTTACATTTACATTTCCAGCATTTAGCAGACGCTCTCATCCAGAGCGACTTACAACTCGAACAGTCTTACGATCTAAGCAGTGGTGGGTTAAGGGCCTTGCTCAAAGACCCAACTGTGGCAGCTTGGCAGACGCAGGATTTGAACCCTGGAACTTTTGGTCTAGTTTTCTGATGTAGGGAAGTCTGGAGTCAAGGGATCATCTCCCTTCCCCTGCAGTTAGAAGGGAATCATAAGCAATGATGATGGATGGACACAGGAGCATAGTCCAGTCCACCATGCAGATTTATTCTTAATGGTAAAGTCTGCTGCTCACTGGTGAGAACAAGTAGGTGAGGGCCCTGAGTTGTACAGATGCACTCAGTGGAAGGGTTGCATACGTGGTGGGGGGAATGCCCTGAAAGCAGAGCATTAGACAGAACAAAAATGGGAAGAATAGGAAAAAACACTTCATACTACATGAAATGGCTGTGGCGTTTTTAAAGCACCGAGTCCCTGAGCAAGGCCCTTAACCCACAATTGCTTGGTGTGTACGAATATATTAATTGTAAGTCGCTCTGGACAAGGGCGTCGGCTAAATCATATAAATGTAATGTAATGTCATAACTACACAATTAAAGGGGATCCAATCAGCCAATCAAGTCTAATATTACCATCTTGAGTAAACACCGAGATATATCCCCTTGCATAACTTTTTTTTTTTTTTTCCTGAATGTTTGACACGCTATTATTTTTTTTAAACTAATCGGTATGTGAACAGAGACGGAGCAATATATAATCCTCAGATTTTGTTTTCCTTTAAGGATCATTTAACTCGCCTGCATCATATGTCTCCTCCTTTGCAACCAGACATGGCTTTTTATAAATTCATCAATCTTAATTTTCCTAGGTCCCTTCATTAAGCTTTTCACATTACTTCAAGAGACTGAAATTCTCAGAGGCAGCTGAATTTAGAGCATTCTGTCCAAGCATTCTGACCACTAAGGTTCCATGTCATGTTTCATTCCAGCTATCTGCTGAAAAAGGTGGGTGCTTCTATGACGTTGATTTCTGGTACATCCCAGAGCAGTCTGTGTGGAACACATTCAGCATTATATCCATAATCTCTGCACCCAGCAGGATGGGACTTGCAGCAGTCAGGTATGCATTTTAAAATGTTTCCCCTGGTGGCAGTAAAAGTGACGAATAACAGCCGCAACAGGAAATGTATTCATTTCCACAGGTCGTACTGCATAGCTCGCTTCAACTTCTATTTAAGATCAACAAGATCTATTTATACTAAGCTCAGTCCACCCTTAGATTTGTTATTTTAGTCATGGTATAAGGATCATAGATGCCATATTATCAACAATTAAATTTTTTTTAATTATTTGTCACTCTATAATATGGGTGGGCAATATGGCCCTAAGTTCTTCTTCTTCTTCTTCTTCTTCTTATTATTATTATTAATAATAATATTAATAATATAATATTTGAGTATTTCTGCGATATATTTGGTGATATATTTCATACAACTGCAGCAAAATATATTTTATCCTATTTTAGTATCTATACTCAAATACCTGACCTTGCTGTATTTTTGACTTTCCTCGTACTCCTGCTTGATTTGTTATTACAGGCCTTTTGCATAGCTCATGTATCACTGTAGTTTGTTATTAATCTGATATTTTGTACCAAAACCACCTCCGCACTACCGAAGTCGCTCCACTTTTCGGGAAAAACTCCACCTCCACACAACCCACTTTATATCTGTTGCTCTGCCTATGAATCACGTAATGGAAGTAGTCCATACTCTGTGTAAAGTCGGAATATCACAATATAGACGCTTTATATCGTCTAAACAATTATATTTATATGGCACACCCTTACTCCGTAACACTAATATACACTGATATTCATTCTAGCTCACCATGACAAGGACAAAACCAAAAGGTATTATTTGTTATTAATTATTGTAAGACTTTAACATGTTTTAGTATATTATGAATATATTTCTAATTATAAACCAATTACAACAATAATATCAATTGATTAACATGTTTTTAATGCTTGAGAAACATCTACACTGGCTAAGACATCTTTATATTTTTTATACAAACCACCAGCACTTAGTGAGACTGAGATCCAAAGTCTAAACATGATTGCCTCTTAACTGATTAGACGTTGCTTTACTCACTGTGGATGAAACACAAAAAACAGCAGCAAGATGGAGTGGCCAGACATATTCATTCAGGTCAGAATGCACTTTTTGGTTTGAAGTACTTTCACAACAACCACCAAAGTATCATGATATAATCAAAAACGAAAGATGGGCGAAAAAGATTGCACAATGTCTTGCTGCTTTTCCAGCTATAAGCAAAATGCAGATGGTCTCGAGAAAAAAACTCAATATATTACAATACTCACAAGAAATAGATGATCAATCAACTGCTAGGTTTTAGCCCATGACTCAAATGCAACCCCAATTCCAATAAAGTTGTGTAAACATTGTGTAAAACAAAGAAAAACAATTGGGTGATTTACAAATCCTTTCCAACCTGTATTTATCTGAATACACTACAAAGACAAGATCATATTTGAAGAATACAAAAAAAATTATATATATTTTTTTTGGTATTATTTGGATCCACCACAGCACCAATGGTTGAAGTAAAAAAATGTTTTAAATTATTTTTTAGCTGGAGAGCCAACGGTTTTCTTCAGTTCATATTATTTTTTTCCAGATTCAATTAAATTTTGATTTGATTGTAGGTTAAATACATTTTTTTAATGAAAATTTATTTTTATTTTTTCCTCCTTCCTTTTATTAAATTCCACATAGTCCTTGAGAAATTGAAAAGTGCTGAAAAATAAAGATTTATTTCTATTTTTTCCCCTCCCTCCTCAGTAGATTCTTAAGTAGGGACATCTGAAGAACAAGCAATCACAGAGATCTATAAATGTAACTGGGAACTCCTCAGACTCCTTGACCAATGTAATCAAATTAGGGGGAAGGGCTTGCCATGTAAATGACACCAGGTCACATAAGTCACACAAAGCAGCCCTATCCATCCCTGAAAGACTACATTTTCTAATTTAGGACACCTGTGCAACCTTAAAAGTGTTTAGTGGGCACTAAACAAAGCTGGGATCTTTGTTCAAATCTACCTAAGCTCCATTTAATGACGATTAACTGCAAAGAGTATTTAGGTTTCGCTTTCTTCAATAACCTTTGGCTAAAGACCACTATTGACACTGTAAAAAAGCCAAGACCCATAGAAATCCCACTTACAACACCCGAATACAGAAACACACTACATTTGCTCTCACTTGGTTTCATTCAGTTCAGGTTTTTACTGTTTGTTTCTCCTCCCCCTCCAGTTGTTACTGCAAAATCCTCCAAATCCTCAACTTCTTTAAATGATCTAGCATATGACTGAGCTATGGAAAAGAGATATTCTTATATTCTCACTTATATTCTCTATATTATTGCATATAATCTTGTTTTCTATAGAATTCTATAGTTTTCTATACAACATTTCTGATCAAATGGACAATGAGTATGAGGATGTGTAACTAATAAAGCCTTTTGTCGTGTATTTTCTTGAAATATATTATGTCTTGCACTCTGTCCTCTGTTAGGCTTGCACTGTAATGGCTGTGGTCTTTGATAGTTTGATAGTTAGCTGCTTTTAAACAATGCAACAACCTATCTAAATGAATTTGACTCTGCCGGATTCCTTTTTCTCGTCCGATTTCACTGTCCCAACATTTAACCTTTGCAAGAAGTGCACCGCTAGCACCGTCCGTGGTGTGTGTTTCCGCGTATGTCACGCACACTTTCACTACCCATGACACAGTGATCCCTGTTCAAACACTGGAACAGGTACAAACATGCACTAATACACAGTTTCTGTTGGAGCTCAATGACTAATATAACCCTCTCTATTTCTTACTCAGCATCACTTATAACAAATGACATCCAGTCTGTGGCGTTGGCTCATTCACAATCACAATTCACAATCACACACGATCTGGATTAAATGACTACAAACAACGAGTACACAATGAAAGACAGCAGGTGATAGGCACCAAACGCAAACACACCTCACCGTTTCCATCTGTGCTCTTCACCTTACTTCCAAATCAGTGGCTATTGAAAGCTCAGCCAGTCCCCAACCCTTTCATGCTGTAAGGGATGGCAGAGAGATAAAAGACCCGTTTTAATTGGTTAGCAGATGAGACAAAGAGGTGATCCCGGCAAAAAGCGAGCTCTATGCAAACCAGGTATGAATATTCAAAATGGGAGTGCTGGAGAAATCCCAGGAAGAACAGAAACTGTTTAACTGCTGCCATATCAGAGACTACCTTCTACAGTGGTGCCTCAAGGTCTGAGAACAGTCTGAGAAGGTCTGTGGAATTTTTGACAAGAATTTAGAATTTTCTGAAGAAATGTGAGCTAAACAAGTCCCAAAGGTAAATAAAGATCCAACAACATATTTCACATGGTCTTTTATTAATTGACAATATTAACTCAATATTAGAAATCTGGAAGTGCCAAGTATATGAACTAGAGATGTAGCGATTTTTCAGCCAGTGACCATAACCAGTGACAGGTGAGCCATTCTCAAATAACCAGTTCTGTACTGCTCCCATTTCTCCTATCTGCACAAACACAGCCACACACATGAACAGCACAGTGCTTTGGCTAACAGAAATACAGAATTTAGTCTGTGTGTGTGTGTGTAAGGAGTTTTAAACTTAAGCACTTAACGCTCAGCTGCTTCCATTTTGGTTTCCCGGTCGCTACGTATAACGCACGGCTCGATGGTCTGTTTACTTTTGGGTTCATATGCGCCTGTGAAAGCGCTTTTATGTCTTTTTTATCAGTTAATTAATGCTCATAGTGCGTGTTTATCGTGTTGTACCATTTATACCTGGGATTTAGTGCGTTTTTAGTGTTTACAGTAGTGATGTACGACTTGCCTACCGCCAAAGTGTATATGCGAGTATATGTGAGTGGGGTGAGTTGAAATTCAGCAGCTTTGCTTGTGCCCTACCATGCTCTAATCAAGGCTGGTGGTAAAGTACAATTTGAGCAAGTTTACAGTGTTTGATAGCTACAAATGCAAACCACAAAGTGACAGATACAAGCTGAATTCCTGCTATCGTTCTTTAAAAAAAATTCGGCACGCTGTGATTTATAATTCATAAACAGAAAGGAAATCAGTATGGGCCGGTTATGACTATAAAATCCAGAAATCAGAATCAGCCAAGAATATTGCAATTGGTACATTTCTAAAGTAATTCATTGCTTTCAGTATCTGCAATAACGACAATAAACCCATTCCTTAATCGTTGATTGGTCCTGCACATTGGCTTGGACGAATTACAGCCCGTTCTACATCTATTTATTGCACCACATTTCTATTAGCTTCAGCTCAGGACTAGGGCTGTAACAAGGAATCGATCAAATCGATTACAAAAAAACGATTATTAAACGTGTTGGCAACAAATTTCATTATCGATTCATTGTGTCACACGATTTATGACTTACTCGCCTTTACATATCCGTTACGTCACCTGCACCGTTTCATCAACGCTGGCAAAAATAAATAAGAACGACTTAAACTGAGCGAGTGTAAATAAGTTTAACATTTGTAGAATGTATTAACTTCCTAAAGAAACATGACCGACGCAGAAAAGAAGGTTCGGCTTAAATCTTCAAAAATGTGGGAGCACAAAATGTGTAACATGCACGCTTTGCAAAAGTGATTTAACTTGGCACAGGAGCAAACAGTGATAATCTAGAACCTTAAACATGTTGGAGTAACTGATGAGGATGAAGGGAGCTCAACAGCAGGGTAAGAGGTACTACAGTATCCCGAGTTTGTTCTGCTTTGAAGTGAGGAAACATAACGGTGCACACACACACACACACACACACACTATGTGACCTGACATAACACGGTTTAGGCTGTTTTTTACTTGTTAACTGGATAATGACAGTGATGGAGTACGTGTGTGTTACTTTTAATTTAAGTGTAATTAGCTTAAGCAGTGTTTATGTGCTTTATAAATAAATATAACTTGTACATAGTTGTGGTAATTAATGATTAAGATTTTCTGATAAAGTATAAATGAAGGCACTGCACTGTATAGGCGGGATGAATTGTATTTAGACAGGGATTAAGGGAACATATTCGAGCTACTCAAATTTGTGTAATAAGGTATTTACACACTATGTTACATATTGTGCCAATGTGCGCGTATCTCTTAGCATTTGCTACTTTAAAATATTTTTTTAAATATTAGATTCATCGTTTATTCGGAAAAAAATAAAAAAATAAAAAAATTAAATAAAATAATCGAGCGATTAATCGATGAATAAAATAATCGTTAGTTGCAGCCCTACTCAGGACTTCGACTTGGCCATTCCAAAATACTACCATGAATCTTCTTTAAAGATTTTTTAATAAAATGACATGTGCGCTTAAGGTCGCTTTGGGATTCAGTAAAAGATGTCCTTGTGGTGGTATTTGGTGGTATAATTCAGAATTCATTGTTCTATGGTACAAAGTTGTCCAGGTCCTGAGGCCCCAAAACAAGATATTACCACCACCATGTTTCACAGATACGATAAGGTGCTTATTTTGGAATACAGTTTATCTTTCTCAAGACGTAAAGTTTTATTTTGGCCTGGTTTTCCACAAAAGTTTTCCTATAGTCTTCAGGACTGTACCAGTGTTCTTTCTGGAGAGCAGTGGTTTTCCCTGCCATGCACATTATTATTGATCAGTGTTCTTCTCATGTTGGCTTCATGAACATTTGGAAAATATGAGAGGCCTTTAGATGCTTAAAACTTGCATTCAGAACTACTTGAATATTACAGGTCTCACTCTAAATTTAAACTCTTCAGTGGTAGTATTGCAACCAGCCTGAGAAGCACCAGCAATTCTTTCCTCAGATAGCTTTTTTTATTCGTACCATCACACTTCCACAAATCTGTTTTGCAGATCAGCCTCTGATAGATTTTGGTTAATTAAATGCAACAGGGTGCTTGCTCATTCCTGAATGTCATCCCGTTGATTGAAAACACCAGACTCTAACACAAGTTTCCTTTAAATTAACTGTAAATCATAGAGGCTAACTCACAGATATATAGTACTAGATCATCATTTGTTTAATTTGCTTCTATTTAGCTACTTTATGGACTTGTCTGAAAATCGTAGTCATGCAGAACTATAGAACATCTGAAAGTGTTCCCAAATTGTCCAGCACCATTGTAAATACCTATCCATAAAATAATTAATAAATGAATGATTCGCTTGAAAATACATTTCAGTTTTCTGTTTTGTTCTTCAGGAACAGTGTTATTTTATGACCTAGCCTCTGTTACCAGTTTATGGCTTGCATTATAAGCCCATCACCCTGCACCTGAGGGCTCTGTCCTCACTCTAACCTTTTAAAGGCCTTCCTTCTTCCTGCTGAGTTTAATAAAGGGAAGAAATTGCTTTCTAAAATCTTATTTCATCCAATATGTCTTTTCTATTATTTCAATAGCACTGAAAAAGATGACAGCCAAATCGTTTTAAACATTGCCTAATGCAGGTCAAGTACATGTTAAATTCAGTTCATATTTTCTTTAAATGCATCCTAAAATGCCCAAGAAGCTTTTTACACGGGCCTAGGAATCCGTCTGCATCTTTACCCTCAATGTCAATTCAATGAATCTGTTCCAGATAACAAAAAAATCCACAATGCATAAAGGCATTATAAGCAATAGAGTTACTCTACACTGACACACATACACCCCTCCCACTCACACACATATACACACATACGCACACACACATTCACACTCACGCACACACACACATACATATACACACACACATACACCCACGCACACACACACACACCCACACACATTCACACTCACACACATACATATCCACACACACACACACACACACATATACATATACACACACACACATACATATACATACACTCACACACACACACACACACATACATATACACACACATACATATACACACACAGACACAGACACAGACACACACACAGACACAGAC
>JAVSBV010129019.1:0-17795 GCA_033117975.1 Parotocinclus spilosoma
ACGGCATTAAAAAACAGTAACTGTCTGTGTAGTTATAGTATGCGAGTATATAGAACGCTGATTCCTGATCATCATGACTGTGGTAGCCTAGCAGTTAAGGCACTGCACTCTGTACCTGAAGGTCCTGGGTTCAAATCTCATCTCTGCCAAGCTGCCACAGTTGGGATCTTAAGCAAGACCCTAAACCCACAACTGCTTGATTTGTAAGACTGAATCAGTTGTAAGTCGCTCTGGATAAGGGCGTCTGCTAAATTCCGTAAATGTTAATGTAAAAATATATCACTCTTAACTGAGTTTGCATCTGATTTGCATAAACAAGCAACTTTCTTTGACTTTTCATTTGCTTTTCTGATTATTCTGTTTAATGAAATAAAATCAACTGCTTCTTTTGTCATTGCTTAATATTCATTTTGAAATATCCCCTAATTCTTTTGAGCAGCGTATATGAAATATGTATGACAAAAAGTCTGTGGTCAGAGCATGGATATTAGTATAGAGTTTGTCCCCCACTTTGCTGCTACAACAGTATCCATTAAAAAAAAAACTTTCCTGTAGATGTTGCAAATCATGACTGGCCTGAAATCCAGAAATAGATGTTTATTAACAAATGAAATGAAGTTCACCAGACAAAACATGAAATATCTTAAGTTAATTCTGTCTACAGTAAAATCTAAGTAAATGTTCATGTATTTTCAATTTACATTTTCCGTACTGTCCCAACCTTTTCTGATTTGGGATTTGTACTTTCCTTGCACGACAGTTACGTTGGTTTGAGTTACAGCATTTTGTTTTTAGTGGAGTCCACCAGGCATTCCAGTAGCTGGACCTGGCCAAGTTTCAAGCAGTCAGTATCTTTCCCAGAACACATTAGCGGATTATCCAGACTCCAAATGGAGGGGTGAGATAGAGTCAGTCCTTGATGAGACCGTGTCTGGATGGTGGTGTAAGCCGGCTCTTTGATTATGATCCTGTTGGCAAGCTTTGAGAGACAGAGGCACTTTGGTTGGAGAGTCCAGCTGGCACACAAAAGCAAAACTCAGGAGTGATGGTGAACATGAAGGCTACTCAAACCTCATCCAGCATAGTTTAAAATATAAGAATAACTGAAAATGGACTGATGTTTAAAAGACACAGGACATAAACCTAAAACTGAACGGCACTCCTGAGATAAGGCTCGACCAAATGCACGCACAAAAACAGACTCCTATTCGAACCTCGTAAGTTTAGGGACCAAAACATGCTTTTTGCCAAAATGAAAGGCTTCTCAGAACTATGTTGCTTTATCTTCTCTGTCTGTTTCTGCATCTGTAAAAACAAAAATAATCTTCATGCTTGCTTTCGGCTGAGCCTAAATAGGAACCAGATGACACTCTCTTTAACTGAGGCTTTCTGAACTAATCTTTGAGTCTTTGTCTAATCTTTATTTGTTTATTATGTAGCCAGATGAGTATCGCCACATCAAAAAATGTCGAACCCCGCTACCGCTATTGGGAAATTCCCTTTATGCATAGCATTAGGGTACCCCTTATGGACACCCCCTGTCTTGGACACGTGTGACAACCCTCAGACCCCACCCCTAGGAGCCTACCAACCCTTGTCCAATGTCTGTGTATTTTCATGAGAAACATTTCATGCTGTGTTCACCAGTCCTCTAGTTTATGACTGTGACAATAATATCTCGGATATAGTTGCTTAACATAACGCACTAAACAACTCAGTTACACAGAACAGATGAAAACTAAAGTTAAAGTCCAATTGAAATTAAGGAAAAAGACTACGCCTACAATCCTGTATATACTGTATAGCCAGTTCTTTATTTTTCTCACTCTGCATGATAAAACTTTTGCACCCCAAATCCTACCTCATTCCCGTACAATTCAAATGTCACCTACTTTCACTGATGTCAGCATAATATTGGACTTTCTGATTGGTCTGATTGGTCCATCTGACAATTGTCTATTTGTGCACTGGATGGGGTTTCCTAGGCTTGCTCAATTTGGGATTGGCCTTTTTAGATAATATAATATTTTAGATAAGATAATATAATATAAAGCAGCTTTGAGACAATTCTCCATTAAAATTTGAATTTGAATTTACTTCATGAACATGCTTCCCACTGTCATTCCCCTATTCATGGTATGGCCTAGCAAGCATTCTTTTCTATAAGTGCATGTGCATGAGGAAACTATCCTTGGCTGGACATGGCTGGAAACAACAAACAAGACGGTTCGATGGTGCCATAAAAATTATTTCAGGATGAAAGCTCAAAACTTTAAGTTAAAATGTTGACTGGTCTGGACCTCAAACTTAAACCCTCACACTTTTCTAACGATTTTATTAGATCTTTTCATGGGACAGCACTGAAGATGTGACACTTTGATTCAATGTACAATGGTCAATCTACATCTTGTATAACAGTGTAAATTTGTTGTGCCCTCACTAACGAGCCACATCATACTACAGAGGAGGGAAAATGGCTATTTGGGCACAATTTTTCACTTTTGTTGTTATACATGATGTAGACTGACGACTTTTGTATCTACATTGTATCTAAGTGACATTTCTTCAGTGTTGTCCAATGTAAATAAATAATTATTGCCTCACAGCCAGAAGGTCCTGGGTTCAAACCCAGGGTGTAGAGACCTGGGTCCTTTCTGTGTGGAGTCTGCATGTCCTCCCTCTGTCTGCGTGGGTTTACTCCGTGTACTCTGGTTTCCTCCCACAGTCCAAAGACATGCGTGCTAGGTTAACTGGTCCCCTTAAAGTGGACATTAGTGTGTGACTGTGTGTGTTTGCTTTACAATGGATTTGTGCCCTGTCTAGGGTTGTTCTTGCCCTTGCGTCCAGAGTTGACCAGCTGGCCCGCGACCCTATGTGGATTAAGTGGAAGACAATGGATGCATGTACAAAAATGTGATTGGTGTACTTCCATTGGTGAGATGCTGTACATGATGTTGATCTCATTGCTACGTGTGCTCAGAGATGGCTTAATTCTCTTGGAATTAGGAGATCAATGTCATTTTGATTCTCCTAAACATGTTATGGAATGCTAAAGGAGCTTCAAAGAGAGCAGGATTTATTATGCTTAGCTGGAGGACTTAAGTAATCTTATCTGTTGATGAGAAATGAACTGCAGCTTGATGTTTCAGAATGCGTTCATAATCGGTGACACCCAATAATCATTCTGCTCCTGAGAAAGGTCTGACCAAGAGGGTGGAGCGGTGGGTTGAGGGGCACCTGGAACATGTGCACAAATTCACATATACACATACAAAGGGAAGGAAGTCATTATTCCTTATCTGTGTAAGAAATTGTTCCAGTACAGCTGTAACTGGTCCAGAACGTGTACCGGAGAAAATTATATGAAACAGCAGGCCATCAATATATGGATGGTTCTAACACAGAGTTTCACCTCCCACTATTCCCCTCCACTATACTAAATTTAAGTGCCCTAGTGTTGCAAGTGAAAACTTTAAAAGATAAGGACACTGTCAGAAGAATAGGAGTAACAACAACAATGAGGCCTGCCAACTCACTTTCCTCAGAGTAATTTCACCTTCTTGGAGTAATTGAGGGTTTGCCAATGAGGTGGTTTGAGGTTATGATTTAATTTCCACAACTGATGATTTCATGTCCCCTTTTGGGAGTGAAGATACTATTATGTTTTCGTTAAGTCCATCACCTTTTTCCTCAACATTTAGAATGCAGGACATTGCAAAGTGCTTATTACCAAAACGCCCCCACTACCAAAATAAATTTGGATAAAGACTGAAAAACAAGCAAACGAGAATAGAAGACTTTCATAGATTAGGGCTTTTACCTTCCACACACCCTTAGAGATATTTATAGATATTTCCATTGTGATTGAGCAATCCGGCACGTGTTGTTATTTAGCTCAAATTACAAAAACTACAATTGAACCAAGATACAATAATACAGCATACTTGTAGTGATTTATAGTCTGGCACACTAAAGCTCAGTGCTTCTAGAGTGACTCAAACATACAAATTCAAAACCTCAGCAAGTGTGTGAGTAAAGAAGCAATAAAAACAAGTGCACTTTGAATTATTTGTAGCAGGAACACCCCTTGTTGGTGTCACATGGCCATGAGCCGAGGCGCACCGGATACTCTGGAACCTCTGGTAGGGTGGAATACACTATGACTGTACAATACTGGTCCAACGTTTTTATATTGGAAGTTTTGACTTTAGCCGCAGGAGCTTTACACTCTAACCATAGCATTCTGAAAATCAAATATGGTTAAAGTTCAAGTATGTGTGGCACTTAGAGGTTCATTCTTCTGTCCAGTTAATCTCAAATCAGCTTCATGGGGTTTAAATCCAGAAACTTTGCTGTGCCTATCAGTTGTAAATAATGATTGTGTATACTGAATATGTGTATCAGTGTGATCCAACTTGCCAGGTGGGTTAAGGAGTTGTGTGACGAAGACCAGGGGTGCCAACCATGCCATTAAAGTCTGGGACAACTAGTCAAAATGAGAAATTACAAATATAATAACCCAACAGACGCCACAAAGTTTTGCCACGACTAACTAAAAACCAAAATAAAACAACGGATTTTGATGTAACGGTAAATGGTTGACTAGTAGAAATGCAATTATGATTTGGGGCGCCCTGCATTACTGGCTCGTCCCCATTTTGATGAGCTGTGTGCAATCGGTAGGTTGTGGTACGGTACTATGAAATAAAATCTCAGAATAGATGTGGGGCTACTAATAAATCTTGTAACTACCTTCCCGTTTAGTATTTGCACGTAGCCTGTAGATCTGATTACTGTCCGTTTGCTCATTCTATCAGATGAATCAATAAATCATCGGCGAGCAAAAAGGCTGTTCCTGTTATTCTTTTAAACACAACATAGTTACATGGACTGTTGTGGTTTGCTTGTTTGTTAATGATTTGATTTAACGTTACATCAGCATTTTATTCATCATTGTCTTTGTTCAAGACAAACACAAGGTTACACACTTATCACGGGCCAATTTAGAGTGACCAATTAACAGCATGTGGCTGGAATGTGGAAGGAAATCAGAGTACCTAGAGTAAACCCATGTGAACGTAGAGTCCAGGTGAGCTGAAACGTGACTGCCCTCGTGCACCACCGGCCACTGGTCAGACACTTTCCTCCACTGTAACCTATCCTAAACCCCATTGAGCGCTTATGGAGCAGACAGTGAAAGTGAGGTATTTAGTAACATATCAAGAAAGTGTTGATTAAATAAAACGCTGGATAACACGATCATCCCATTTTGAATAGACTCATAAAGTCCATGCCAGCTTGAGTACATACTGTCATGAAAGCATAAGGTTTGCCCAAATTGTTAAAATGCTTATATGTTTTTGTAATGTGGGTCTAGTGGTTAAGTCACTGGACTCTGGACCAGAAGGTCCAGGATTCAAATCCCACCTCTGCCACGGTTGGGTCCCTGAGCAAGACCCTTAACCCACAATTGCTTGGATTGTAATAGTGTATAAGTTGTAAGTTGCTCTGGATAAAGGCGTCTGCTAAATGCTGGAAATGGAAATGGAAATGTAATTTTAAAAGCTGCATTGAAATTTTTGAAAATGCACAATTTAAGAGTTTTTACTAGTGGTCTCAGAACATACCCGCATCTCTAAAACATATAACACTGATTCAGATTCAGGAGCAAATAACATTGGACTCAGATTTCACATGATTATCAGAATGCAATCGCTCTAATGGCGTAACGCTCGTGGCGCCCAAGTGCCCACCCAGACTTAACTTTTGTTGCCCCGCTGCGATTCTTCCTGTTCCTGGACGACTGGGAGAGTCTGTGAAGGCGGGATTGTGAGGAGTGAGTTGGGTGTAAAAAAGTTCTTTCGCGGATACGGCGTGTGGATGAGAAAGAAGACGTGTGGAGTGATTTGTGTCCGGTCCATTAAACCTAAGGTTTGGGGGTTAAAAACGCATGTGTGATACGGGATACCTCTGCACTTCCGCACCTACGCACCTTCTACCTGTCCTTAGGAGGACAGAATAAGGACCTCAACCTTCTGCCTTCATTAAACCAGTTTTAAAAGCAGCATTCAGGCTTGCGGAGCTGCGAGCTTGTTGGAGAGCCTCTGGGTAAGTTTTGGATGGGTCCACGGTGCGCTTTCCCGAAGCGGCCCGGATGGGATGCACAGTGAGCTTCATTTGCTGCGAAGACGATTTTCTGCAGATGCCTTTGGACCAGAATGAAGAGAAAAAGAAAGAGGAAAAGAGGCTTTTAGTCAAGGTACGAAACATCAGTTTTTAGCAGGTGAAATATGCGTGATGGGATATAAATGCCATTAAAGGCAGGGGAATGTTTGTGATTTGGAGATAAATGTAGGTATTTATAATGGAAATGTTCATAAGTCTTTAGTTTGTTGCTTTAAAAATGTGTTATGAATTGCAAAACACCTGGTCAAAGCAGTTTTAGAAAGCAAATAGCCCTTAGTCCCTTAGTCCTGTATGTTCAGCAGGTTACCTGCACAAGAGCAAATGCACTGAAATCCACTTAAACACACGTCCTTAAAACGTTTCAAATGGTTCCCTTTAATAACATTTGAGGGTACCTTTATAAAATATACCTTATATTTTATGTATTTGAATATATTTTGTATAATCTTTTGAAATTATTTGAAATCATAAATGTGCCCATAATTTAGAAGAACAATTCCTTAATTCCCAGTTACCTTGTTTGCTCTGGTACCTGCCCCCTAGGCCTTTTTTCTAACAGTGTGTGGGTCAGCTCACAGTTAAATCACTTCTTAACTTTAGAATTTACTTTTACTCTACATCCACATTCTGTGTACTTGCACGTTAAGCGATCTGGACGTTGTCCGAACATCATGTGTAATATACATACTTACATACAGGAAAATCCAAGACCATGTACAGCGGTAAGCATGTATAAGGAACATTATGTTTTATATATATAAATTTCTTTAAAAAAAAAAAATATCCTACTTAGGATGGATTTGTCTGAATGTTTTCCTCTTGTAATTCGGAGATGACCTCTACTACATATTATACAGCAAAGCTATACAGGACAAACAAAGCTATATGGGATGCTATAGTGTACTACAAATACTGTAGTGTTTCCCATAGATTGATTTATTTAATATTAACATGGACTGCCACATATTGATTTTCTCTTATTTACTATGTAAGATGGGTAAAATGCTTTCAATGTAACTTTAAATGCTCTATTAAATCCATACTGCACGTTTGCTCTCTCTCTCTTGTTCTCTCTCTTCCTCTGTCACACAAACATTTATGCAATTAGAAACTGTCTTTGTGTGACAAGGCGATGTATTTTATCTCAGAATAAAGCAAGGAACATGGTTGAGAAGTGTCCAGAAGCTGTGAAAAACAAGCACATTTAACTTGGGTGGCTATGTTGCAAAGCTGCTTTCCTCTGTTTATTTCTCTGATGTGCTTTTTGCAAATACTTATTACTAGTACTTAGTACTCAGTTAGTTTCTTTCCCTCATGGTACGTCACTTTCTACCACTTTCTTGTCATCATCTTCTCATCTTCTCAGTGCTTTTAAGGAGCTCAATGCCAGGCTAATGTCACTCAGTGTTATATAAAGCGTTCTGCACCAGAGGCTGCACTGTTAGGTGTGTCATTATGTTGAACGACAACAGCTAATGTGTATGGGAAGGTAATTATAAGGATAATAACATTTTATCTTTACTTTATGGATACTTAAAGGTCTAAAGTAAAAACATACTGGATTTTTTTACAGGTCTAGTAGTGGTTCTAGGGAGGGATTCATTTTATACTTCTATGGTGTCATTTTTTTGCTGTAACAGAAGGTAGACTGTAGAGGTGATGTACTTTGAGCATACCACCACAGGGACAAGCTTTTGTACCTTAAACCCACAGCTTACGACTATAATTTTATGAGAGTAATATTATGGTGTTACTGTGAATGCAGAGGATTATATATACTGCTCACAAATATTACAACAACATAAAATATCCCCTAACTTTTGTGAGCAGTGTAGTTGTACCATCCTGCTTTACTTGCCTAAAGTTAGGTGAATATATTGTACAAAGTCTGAGACCACAATATCTGAGACTGTCATGGACTTTACTCCAGAGTAATGTGACCCAGATCCCATCAAGCATTTATGAGGGCATTTGAAGACTGAAAAGGCAAAAAATTCGGGAATATCAAAAGATGATCTTTGGAATATTGAGTAACTATGCTGGATAACAAGGATCTTCGGGCTTTGCACAAATTTGAGGAGTTCATGCGGCTTCAATGGCCCAGTTGGGTATCACTGTGCATTAAGTTATAGTTTAACCTTGTCCACCTGTGTAGAGAGAATCAGAAAACCTGTTTCATTTTTAGTGCTGGGGTGTGGACCGGTGGACTGCCAACCTCCAATTATTGATTTTTCCTGGCATATTTTCCAACTTTGTAGGTTCTGCCTTGTTAATTGTAAAGTGGTAGCCACAACTGTGTATGGTGTGAATGCTGGTGTTCAGGTCCTATGGATTGGGACTATTTAATTAGGAGATATTTTGAAGTATTTGAAGGTATTTTGACATATTCCCTAATTTTTGTGAGCAGCACATTTGAGTTTCTAACTTTTTCCATCGGATGGACCATATGGAGGCTGTAACGATGTGCCACCATCAAGCATAGGCTATCAGGAAGATGTACCCCATTAATAGCGTTCCACACCATACACAGCACCCATGTGAGTCCTGGCAACATGGCAGATCTGAGACCTGAGCGACTTCACTTTGATGTGTAGATGAGCCTCTGTGGAGCTGCCCCTCACTGGAATGCGGTCATGGTTCAGGCTTTGTGTTGTTAACACTTTATTGCATTTTCACGTTGGGTCCAGGAATTGTCCTTTTGATGCAGTTTAATGCCTCATTAAACATTGTTTATTCTGGTCTTGTAATGGCTGGATTTCAAACTCAGACACAATGCAAAAGAATTTTTGCAGTTTTTACCAGACTGAAATGAAGTAAAAATCACTGATAGTGTTTTTGCACCGAGATAATTCAAAATACTGTGGAGGCCCTATGCAAACAGAAACTAGAATCTATTAATTTATCGTTATGTGGATGCTTTCTTAAAGAATAGTTTTGTTTAAGTAAGTTTATGCCATTAATGCCATCTTCAAAAACTCCAATATTTTAGCTAGAGTCCAGAGCCTGCCTCTGAAACAATAACTGTAATATGGAAATATACTCTCGTGTGATGACAGTCCTTCAAAGGTCATCAAACACAATCATTTATCACTCACAAGCCTTCACTCATAGCTATTTATGGTAGGTATTAGATATGCACTGAAAAGTTGGCCATCTGTTATTGGTTAATATGAGTCTGGCAAAGGCTTAGTGAACAAACCCTGAAAGCCATGTCTTTGACTTCTTCGACAAGGGGTTTAACTAGCATGGGATGTGATTAAGGAAATATAGGACAGGTAAGAGGAATCAGGGCTAGTTCTCTGGTATTAAATCAGGTAACACTGGAAATGGAGGTGGCATGCAGGTGTCAAAATCTAACTCTAATAAAAAATATAAAGTAATTAAATCGTTATTTGCTTCCTGTGCCAGTCGGCTCAGATACATTCAACAAAACAACTTTTTGGCCACAACGTTTCATTTGATGCATCCCTAGGCCCTGGTCTACCCACCGGCATATTTTGGATGACAGCCATGGGGCATGGATTACCCAGCAGTTCTAGGGGGATCCTCTTCATATTCATTTTAAAATATCCCCCTTATTTTTCTGAGCAGTGTATATGAAACATGGACTCTGTTAAGGGAGCACCTATTCCTGTGTCCAGTAAACTCTGGATTAGCCTCCAGAACTTCCCTTGTGACCTTGATTGGTAAACAGGAGTAAATCAGGTTGCTTCTCATTGCTTCATTTATTATCCAAGCTTTTCCTAAGACCATTTGGACAACAGTAATATTAATATACAAGATGTGGTATAAGCCTTACCCAGTGAGCATGCCTAATGTTGCCAGGACGATAGGCTCACTATTTCTCATCTTTAATATTTGAGTTTTTAAGGTAAAAATGGAAAATGAAGAAAACATATGACGCTAAATTTATTGGTACTTTAACTACTAGTTAAGGTTAAACCTAAGAAATCAGCCTTTTGGGCCCCTTAAGCACCCAAGCTATATTTATGTCATATGTATTGCTCTGGAGCTAAACTTCTGAAGTAGTGTTTTGCGATATTTCGGTATTTAATCCTGTTAAAACACATGGCTCATCAATCAGTCCTGTCTGCCACATTTTCCAACTGATTTCCAGAGGACACTCGTTCTTGCTTTGATCCTTCAGAGAAGAATAAATCACACGGCTGGGTGGTATGGGGATTACGGCAAGACTAAGAGGCCTGACAGGTTGGGTGCAAGGATTCCAGGGATTTGACCATGGGGAGAACACACCTGTAGGTAGTGTTATTGAAGAGCGAAGAGTGTCGGTACAGTACCTGGGAGAGAGCGAGAGAGCAGATGGCTGTGCTGTAGGTGTATGAGAAAGTAAACTTGCATCATAAACAGCTCAGAATGTCCTCGCTTAACTTCATTTTATAGTATTGTACCTCACAACTTTCTTAATGACACATGAACACGCCTAGGGTTTCCGCTTCTAGACTTGGCGAGGCAAAAAAATCCAAGATCTAATGTGTTGGTGGTTCTGATTTGCGTGAACAGATTTACACGTTCTAGAGCCGGTGTAGGCACAGCCTCAGTTTTTGCTTGTGAATAATTAGCATAAGGTAGCTTGTCTTGAGCAGGGAGGTAAAGACAGATCTTTCAGGAAAGATTTACTGTCACGGCATTCCGTTGCACGTCTGGGTCCTGGGTCTGCACTCAGTCTTCAGTTTTTATAAATCTACTTGTCATTTAAGTTGGTGCTATGAGTTGTTTTATTCTGAAGAACTTCTGTGTAGCAACAAAGCTAACATCCCACTGAGCAAAGACACGTCCGATAGATGTCAATATAACGTCAAAAGACGTTCGCAGAGAAGCCAAAGTTTTTGCAACATCTTTCGAAAACGTTTTCAGAAATCTTATACTGACTGAAGTTGCTGGAGTCAAGAATCAACGTATTTTCAATGTCTTTTTTCGAACATATACAAAGCCCAATGCAATAAACGATAAAATAGAAATGAGATTAAATTAAAAAAATTCTTCAGAAGTCCAGCTCAGATCCTTGACAAATGTTCAGACAGTGAACCTATTTTGTACGTCCAACACACGTGCAAGAGTGGTTCTGGACTGACCGACGTGATACGGACATGATTGAACGTCCTTTTGACGTCGTGTGTTTGCTGGGATCTGTCAAAATGCTTTATCATAATTTTGTAGAGCATGTAAAAACGTAAATATCGGCAGCTAGTCCCGTTTATGATGGTTCGGTGGTCCGATGGTCAACACTTTGCCTTAATTATTTTGCCCAGCTACAGGCGAATCTGTTTCAAGCATGTTTAAAGTAGGCCACGCTCTGTTATTTACAGTTTATTTTAAACCCCTCGTTCTACAATACGTTTCATCTTACGATGAATTTTTTTGGAATGTAACCCGATTGTAAATGTATTGGACTCCCTGTGATAGAGTGCGGATAAGAGCAAACCTGATTACAATTCAGCCTTTGTTCTTGTTTTTGCACCATCAGCCTCCACAAGTTGGTGTCCTGTTTCGCTAATCTTGAATAGAGCTGTGTTGCCTTTGACATTCTAAAGTTATCTGTGATATCTGTTTGTGTACAGCCATTGGTGTCATAATCCGGCCACTCCATGCTTCAATCTCATATATGGACACAGTGCCATAGAAAAAGACCCCGTGACCTACTTGTCCTCGTTAATGTGTATCTGCTAATTCGGGTTCAGGTGGCTCGATGAGTAGCACTGTTCCATCATAGCAAGAAGGTCCTGGGTTCAGTCCCAGGTGGAGTGGATTGGATCAAGTGTGGGTTTACTCTGGGTACCTCGGTTTAATCCCACAGTCCAAAGACATGTATTAGGTTAACTTAAGTGAGTGAAACATTCCATTCTGTTGCAGTGTTGCTCTTATTACTTTGCTCTCTTAAACCACACCTACTTAGCAGCTGCATCGTTCTGCTCTCCTGGATGGACACTCCATGCATTCCATGCGTCCAGTGAAAGGTCCAATACTGAATTTCCCACTGGAGACTTTTAAGTAATGGACATACATGTGTCATTTCCCATCTTTGGTCTCACTAATCATGATTTTATACTGTCTTCTAAGTAGCTTCTAGAGCATCAAATCCTCTACAGTCCTTTATGTAAGCTTATTAGTTACATCGTCTTTGACATTTACCCAGAGCTGTTTGCTTTTCTGTCACAGGACTAAGCGGAGGTAAAGCTGCATTGCGTAGTGGTGAGGAGTGACGGGCAAAACCCTCCCACCACTGTGTGTGAAGGGGTGTTTTGAAGAACGTAGCAACTAAAAACACCTGGCTTTCAGCTCGCTCAGGTCCTCTCAACATGATATTATTGTGAGCATGGAAAATGTCTTGCACAATGCCAGGCTCGGGAAAGAAAGCTGAAGCTTAATGACAAGGATAGATTTCCACAATGCCTTATTCGGCAGTATTAATGTTATTATGTTGTCAATTATTATAATATTAATCGTAAAACAGCTTTTTGTATTTTGAACTTGAGTGCAGTCAAATTTGTGGTGTGTTCACTAAAGTTTGGGGAAAGTTGTCTATTTGGAATTTGCACCTCTGTTGCAGCTACAACAACATGCACCATTCTGAACAGTTCTCACTTTTGGATTTTGGAACATGACTGTGAGGGCAGGCAGTTCTGTTGGGAAACGGGGGACACGGTTGACATTCCTGTTCAGCTCAATGGTGTCTGAAGTCCGAGCTCTTTGCAAGCCAACCATGTTCTAAATAAATTCTGGAAAACCGTTGCTTTATGGGCCAGGTAAAAAGGTGAGGATTTTGGAAACATATGAAAGTGTCATACTGGGAGCTGTGGCATGTTCAAATGTGACACGACCCAATCCTTCACCATTGTTTTGTCTATGGAGAATCCCTGACTGGATGCTTCATGTTACGAATCATATTATGTCTAACAGTATGTATGTCTACATACTTTTGACCAGACAAACAGTAAATTGTGGATAGGTTTATCATCTTTACTGTAGTGTTTTTCTACTTTTAAAGGCCCCTCCCTTCCGTACACACTCAAATAAAATATGTCCTGAGGCAAGCAATAAAAAGGGCTATGCGTTGTTGCCTGGCTCGTGCCAAACCGCAGTGTGTCATTTCAGTGCACGTCTAATATGCTGTGTGAGAACAAGTCACTCGTGTAACGACGCAGTGCTAATCTTAATACTAAATGGCTTCACGTTGTTCAATCTCGGTGGATTTTAAGTTCACAAAATTCTGTCTTACTTGATGGTTGTCTTGTTATGCCTTAACATTTATGCCAGCCTTGGCAGACTGGCATTCCATCTGTCAATTTCAGTTCCACTAACTAGGTATAAAATCGAGCTACAGTTTGTGGTCAGTTGCTTTTCCAAATCAAACAAATCTTCAGCTTGTTGGCAAGTAATTGTGGTCCATATTTGGTGTCTTTCTTTGCTGGTTTTCCTTGTACCATATTAAATACACACTTTTGCCTTTTAGATGTCATCCTTCTTACACACTACACACAACATTGTATCTGTCTGTACTGCTTTTCGCCTGTTCTGCACATACCTCAGAATCAGGGCGACAACCTATGGTATTTATGCTACATTCATCAAGCTTATTGACTGTAAACCATAATAAACTGTCAACACTGGAAGCTTTATCAGATGAAAATCTTAAAACTGAGCTGGTCATTAACCACTGGTCTGGGCTTTGTCATATTAAACATGAAGAAAGATGTCCTTTCCCAGCAATATGAGTGTGTAGATTCTACATTTGAAGCGATACAGCTTGACTTCCTCCAGCTCTTACGTGTAGTAGCATGACAGGATGGCATCAAATTGTTTGTTCACGGCAATACACACTTGAGTTGGGACAGACTGACGGCAGACTGTCCCGGCCATCGCTGGAATTATCCGATAAGGTATGTAGCTGAAAAGCTGCTCACAGTCCCACCCAGCATTCTGTCCTGCTGCCCAGTGTAGACAGTAAGGCTTCTGTGCACAGACCCTTTAGCCACATTTCTTCAACACTACTTTCCAATTGAAGTATCAATGTTGAAAGGACTCAATCTGACCCCTGGCTGCACTCTCCTGAGACAGGCTGAAGACAAACCCTTGTTGTCTGGGCACATATTTGATTAGCAACTATCTGGGTACACACATCTGCATGTACGAGATGTTGTGAAAGCTTTTCTGACTTTCTGGTTCGGAACCTTGAAGTATAAGATAGTTAAACTCTAATAACAAAGGAAAATGTTTACTATAAGACTTTGGGAGGACAGTTTCAGTCGTTTCTTATGATCTGTAAGAATGTGGTGACGTTACAGTACGTTCCATAGAACAGACAGACTTGATTTGCAGTCAGTTAAACACCTAGTGACGACTAAATCCTCTACTAACGGGAGGAGAAGACTCCAAGGATGTGAATTGTGAAAAAAATCTTAAGGACATGTCAAAAAGGTGATGGCCATATCCGGTGTTGCTCTGCACATGCATCTTTATTTCCGTTGCCACTTGGTAAACGCTGAATGCTGTCAGCTGTTCAAATACAAGGAGGAATTTGGTAGACAGAAGCTAAACGCCTCGTTGTCACGTTCTGTCGGGGATCCGTTTCAAGAAACTGGACGTAAGGCAGAAATGGACAGTCGATTACAGGGCACCAGGTCCTCACTCTTTCGTTCTCTCACACAGACTTGGGAGCAAGTTAGAGTAGCCAAATCGGTCTTGTTTTAGGGGAGGTGTGAAGAAACTGGAGTACCCAAAAGACACCTGCGTAGACACTAGGAGACAGGTGGCATGTTAGGACTGCAGGCTGGCCAGTCAATACTCGTAACCATTTATTCCGCAGCCATGCCCTTGTGATGTGTGCAGCATGGGGTTTTGCATTGTCTTGTTGAAAAACACATTAATCACCCCGGCAAAAGAGGTCTTTTAAAGGCAGCATGTGTTGATCTAAAACCTAAAACAGCATTCATGCTGCCATCACAGACATCTAAATCACTGACACATCCAGAAACCATGACAGACTCTGGCTTTTGGACTTGTAACAGTCTGGATGGTCCTTTTTACTTTGGTCTGGAGCACACAATGTCCACTTCTTCCAAAAAAGAAAAACATTTAGAATACTGATTTGCAAGACCACAATACACAGTTCCACGGTGTGATTGTGATTCCTGAATATTTCTGAGCCCATATAAGACTTCTTTTACCACAGTAATGTTTTAAGTGCAATTTGTGAATGCAACTCTGTATTGATGATAAAGGTTTGTCAAAGTAGTCCTGTGCCCTTGTGGTTATATGAGGTACTGAGGAAAGATCACAGGTTTTCAGCTAAAGCTTGGGCTCTTTTGTGGACACTTAACACCTTCAGCATCCTCTGTTCGATCCTGACCTCACACTTCCGCTGTATGTATTTTTGCATGCAGTGTGCACGCTCATGTAGTGTGAGTTTACTCCTGGTGCTTCGGTTTCCTCCAACAGTTTCATGATATCCATTCATTGTATGACTAGTTTATTTGCAAACATCTGTGTCAAATAAACACTGATGCTGAAATAAATAAATAAATAAATAAATAAATAAGACAAACAATCCAAACAATCAACACATTATTTAGTATTTTTCCTAAATCCTAAAGCCCAATTTGCCCCATCCCTACTTTTTTGGAATAAGTTATGGATGTTTATTTGCAATAGAAAATATATAAAAATGATATGTACATATAAAGAAAACATATAAATATAAAGCTATATTGGATATATATTGGTTTCATACTTTCTGCAATGAAACTAAAATCAGAGTAAATGAAAAGTCACACTTGCGTTTTTGTAAATTGCAGTTACCATACAGTATTTTTTCTGAGCTGAGATTGTAAACTGCTCTGAATAAAGTCTGCTAAATGCTGTAAATGTAGAAATGGCTGGCTGATCGGCCAGAAAGAATAATCCGTACAGCAGAGAAGATTTGCAGTATGTGATGTGGAGCTTAGAAGAAACGTTGACTGGATTTAAAAGAAGTGAAAACAAGAGCATGTTTGTGCTGGAAGGCTAATCTTGGTGTCTTCTGTCCCTCCTTTGCTGTCTCTTTCTTCAGTTCGCTACTTCTTTCGGGAATCCTTTCAACCTCTATTGTTGCCAGGAAATTCAAATCCTCTATGTGTCACTGTGTCCATTTTGGGATGAAAAAGAATTTACAGTAGAAGTGACATAAGATACTCTTTCATTAACGCATCTGTAAAATCCTATAAGCCTTTCAGAGCAGAGGACATTCTTGCCTAATGTTACATATTACAGAGTGAAGTTTAATCCACTTGTAGACTGCGATGAGTGGTGTGAACCCAGCAAAACAGACTGGTTTTTGCTTTTACCCTCACTGGAGTAAGATAATACATTTAATTTTCCTCTCTGAAAACGATTTTACTGAAGGAAAGGTACAGGCTGGTGATCACAGTGCTGTTGAGTTATGGACTAACACTTTTTTTTTGTAAAGAATAAGTGGCCCACCATGCTGTGTATGAAAGTTGGGCGTTATTAGGGCTGTCCTTTCAGGTGTGTGCTTCCAGGACAGGACTCGTGAATGCAGAACCCATTTCACAAAGCCTTTGTCAACAGCGAATAATGGGGTACAAAAGACATTATTGCAGTCACTTAAAGCTCCTTTAATTCGCCGGGCTTGACTTTAAGGAGGAAATGCACAGTGCACATGGCAGATTAAGCTTGAGGGTCACTACATTTTTCCCAGAGTTATGCTTGCATGCATTCATTATGTGAGAGAATGAGGCGAGGCCGACTTTAACACCTTTGACTTTAGTCTGTTCCCATCAACAAGGGACAGACATAATATGCCCGCGCTTTTGTGCGTGGATGAATGCGGCCTTTATGCAGCTTTTTTGTTGACACATTTCAGCCGGGGATTTTCTTGTCCACTATCTAAAACTTGCCAAAAGAATTGCGTCTCTTGCACTTGGCAACCAGAACTCCTACGAAGCCTTGCTTTTCGGTCTTTGTTGCATCTTCAGGCCCATCACTAAGATGGACAGGGAGCCACAGCCTAACAGGGCGAATCTCATTTTGACTGATATACGGCTTTGTCTTGCATGCAGTCGTCCCTTTCCAGTGCCCTTTCTTGGCTCATGAGAAGGCAGTTGAGTAATTAGTGCCAAAGAAAAGCATGGCTGGACCACGCCATCCAAGCTGGTGTTTTCATGTCTACGAGAGAGGTGTCTTTTCTCCGGGGTGGTTATAAATCCGCTCTTTGACATGCTGCATTTACCTTGAATGCGCAGATGAGGAAAGCTAACGATCTTTTTTTGTAACAAGCCGAGGCAGATCAGTTTGACCAACTTTTTTGAGCTGTTTGTCAAAGGATAGGCTTACACATTTCCAGATTCAAAAGAGAAGGTAGGTGTTTATAATCCAAAGTGAGACATTCCCAAGCAAGGTAAAAGAATGTAGACACTAAATATCTCATCTACAGTCCTAAAGCTTTCGGAATCCGGATTTTGCATCCGGAAAGTATTCACAGCGCTTTACTTTTTCCACATTTTGTTACGTTACAGTCGTATTCCAAATTGTATTAAATTAATCTTTTTCCTCAAAATTCTACACAAAATACCCCATTATGACCATGTGAAAAA
>JAVSBV010129028.1:0-17795 GCA_033117975.1 Parotocinclus spilosoma
CATAAAGAGGAAGGTGCGACAAAGAAGGCCCAAGACGATTGAACAGTTAGAGGCCTGTATTAGACATGAATGGGAAAGCATTCTTATTTCTAAACTTGAGAAACTGGTCGTCTCTGTCCCCAGACGTCTGTTGAGTGTTGTAAGAAGAAGGGGGGATGCCACACAGTGGTAAAAATGGTTGTCCCAACTTTTTTGGTATTTGTTGACGCTAGGAAATTAAGAAATATTTTTCTCTTAAATTATACATTCTCTCAGTTTAAACTTTTGATCTGTGATTTGTGTTCTATTTTGAATAAAATTTTAGATGTTGGCACCTTCACATCATTGCATTCAGGTTTTTTTTACAATTTGTTTATTGTCCCAACTTTTTTGGAATCCGGTTTGTATATAAGTAACTTCGACACAGTAATGTGTGGTGAGAAAAAAAAAAGTTCAGCTTGAATTTTTGGAAGTTACTTGGAAAAATACTAACTTTTCTTATTTAAATTTACATACGTGGGTTTTTGCAGTGTAGGTATATCATTTTAAAAACAGTTCTTCATGTTAGTGCCAGCCTTTATAATAACAATATAGCTTTATTGTCTATTGCAAAGTACAATAATGATATGACGTCACATAATGATGTGGCGTTTGGACAATGTCCAGATAACATGAGTTGCTTTTTTACATAATATGCTGGCAACATTAAGCGACACAACTCTGGTAGTAAGATCAAGTTTATAATTTGCTTGTTTAATCACTGAACACTTATAAATATTTTCAAAAGTACAGTTTGTTCTGAACAAATGACTGATGGTGTGTTTGGAAAATCGCCCTGTTTTTAATTAGATTTTAAGATTCCAATAAAATATGTGTAAAGATGTGAACCACTTTTTCATTTGCTTTTACACTAAATAGGGTACACATTCTGGCTGATGTTGTACACTTGTGCTGTGTCTGTATAATTAGTCTTTTATATTTTTATGTGCAGCACAATAAGTTGTTTATAATCAGATTAAAAGATGTATACACTATTTACCTTCAGAATAGAAAAATCCATTTGAAGACAGTCTAAATTAAGTTTCTATCCAGTTAAACAGGATAGAAAGGTACAAAAAAGTTTTTTTTTCCTTAATAAAATTAAATGAATAACTTAAAATGGTGTGCACTGTAGATGGCAGAATAAATAAGTATGGGTCAGCGCCATTTAATAATCATCTCCTCAATGCCTATTCACTTTACCAACTTTAGCAATTATATTAAATGATTATAAGCAATATCTCCAGTAGTTGTGTCCGTATGCAGCTCTTCAAATAAATAAATAATATTAGAACAAAAAAGGTTTAGCACGTGTGTTTCAGCTGCCATAACTATTATTTCATAGGTGGTATGGTGTTTTGTATACATATTTTTATGTTATTTATTTTCATGAACATTGATTTACCTTGTATTAACTTATTGTGTAAGAATGAACTACATTACAGTCTGTATTTTGCACTGGCACTTTTAGGTGCCCTGTCAGAACACAAGGTGACTAATGGAGTCACTGTCACACCATAACAAGTCCACTTTAATGGCAAGCTCTAGCAGGGGCGCTTCAGCATTAGAGTTCGACTTGTGAAGCCTTTCACTGTCAGAACAACCCTAGTGCCATAGTCAGACAGGCTACATCTGGTCACGTGACCGTTTAAAAACTTCTACCAAAGAAAACCTCTGAACCACTATCCCAGCAGGACAATCTCCATACTGCCCTTCGCTCCCTCAGACACAGCTAATTGTGGCTACATGGGACACCCAGCATGCCCAGAATGCACTGTCACATTGCTAGCATACTGACTTCTGCGCAACCCAAGCCCTCTTTTCAGATATTGATTTATATTTCCCTTTATATGGAGGACCTTGCAAAATATTGTCCTAATGTTAAATTATAATCATGGACAAATGTCAGCAGCAGTCATGTTAACAAACCATGAGCAGCTGAGCCATGTTTAGAGCTCTGTATGCTACACAGACTAAGTGAATTCTGAGTTTAAGTTAGTTAATATGTGGCTGTGTTTGTGTCACTGTCGTGTACTGCACAAGTTTCATGTGATCGGAACAGAATCAGTTATTTGTCACCAGTCACTCCCCGATCACTCTGAAAACCACTGTAAATGAGATAACAACTGAAGGGTGAAAGTTGGGCTAGCAAAGTATCGCTGAGCAACATATTTATTATATTGTGTAATTGCTGAACTGCAAAGTTCACGGGTGGTGAGTGAGGCTGATCAAAATAAGTTCAGAAGCAAAAAGTTGGTTTTGATGTTGTAAAAACTGTATATCATTGTGCCTCCTTATTGCTGGACATGCGAGATGACACTTCCTCTAAATTATGTTTCCCATCATACATGGCAGTTTGAATTTATGGGTGATATTGACAAATACAATGGCTTCTTTTGCATAAAATTGACATGTCAGGGCAGTTTATACCTCTGTATTTGTGATGAGCATCAGCTTCCACCGCTGTGAAAGAATAACATCTATTCACACTGCATATCAATTTAACTATCATAAACCTTGCACCCCCAGATGTGATCACTACGTTTCAGTCTTTGTCTTTGTGGGCTTACACCAATGTACACTTTATTATTTACACAGCATGTGAGCTATAGCACACATTAATTTCCACTGATCAGTTTAATTAATTGTATGTACCATGCATGTAACATTAGCATGTGCAGACACAATGAAATTATCGGATTTTGTAAACAAGTGCTTATGTACAAGCTTATGGCTAGGTTGTTGTTATTTTTTAACAAAAAAATCCAAAAGTTTACCCCATTGGTAGCCAGTTTTTGTGTACTACAGTGTGTCTGTGTCTGTGTCTGTGTCTGTGTGTGTGTGTGCGCGCGCGCGCTTTCTCATTTGTTGTGTTTCTGTGTGCTTACTTGCTGCTGATACTATGCTATATATTTTTTTTTTTTATTTATTCTTTTGTTATTGTCAGATAGTCAGATATGAGATGGGATGAGCATCTTATGAAATCTTATCTTATGATTATAAAACATATTTTGAAAGTATTTGTAAGAACTGTAATGTTATTATACTCATATCGGTAAGTGCTTAAATGCAAATACTTGTACTTGGTATGACAAAAAGCAGTACCAGTGCGTTATTAAAACTGCTTCCAGCCTATCATCCAATAAATGAACACTATTAAATTCATTTTTGGCTGATGTTGTACACTTGTGCTGTGCATATCATTAGTTTTTTATTTCTTTTTTTTTCATTATTTTTATGTGCAGCACAATACAATTGAACAAATTAAAAGATGTATACACTATACACATTCAGAATAGAGTAATCCATTTGATGACAGTCTGAATGAAGTTTCTATCCAGTTGAACAAGGGTGGGTAATAATTTAGTTATTCTCTTAAATTAAATAATAATAACAATAGTAATATCTGTATATTGTAACATTTCCAGTTGGACTGTGTATATCCTGGGCATGTGTGAAGCTGTGTTTTGCTGGACAATATGGCAAGAATTATATTAAATGTATCTAATTTAACATGGCAAACATACAAAAATGTGGTTTTTTTTATAAAAAAAACTTGAAATGGTGTGCACCATAGATGGCAGAATAAAGAATTATGGGTAAGCGTCATTTAATCATCTTCTTAATGCCTATTCACTTTACCAACTTTAGCAATTATATTAAATTATAATAGGAAATAATAATATGCATTTTTAACTTGTGTGGGCGTTGTTGTGTCTGTACACAGCTTGTCAAATAATTTTTTATTTTTTTTTAAATAAAAAAGGTTTTGCATGCGTGTTTCAGCTGCCATAACTATTATGTCATAGGGTGGTGTTAAGTTTTTGAACATTGATTTACCTTGTATTAACTAATTGTGTAAGTATGAACTACATTACAGCCTGTATTGTGCACTGGCACTTTTAGTTGTCACAATTTTATCTGGCAAGAAAAATGGTCTACTTAAATGTTTAAACTGTATAAAAAGTGATATTGCATTGCCTCTTCTGGAAAATAAGTGCTTTTTAAGTGGACTAATTCCCTCTTTGTTGCATGCAGCCAGTGAGGTATGTTCACATTTCATATGTTTACATTTCATTGTGTATAACATATTTTGAGTGTGTGATAATTAGTCTGCACTTGTTTCTTTGACTTGTTGAACATTTCGATGGTGAATATGATGACCTGAAAGCAATAAGTGCAAAAGTAGATTAAATCCAAGTAAAGATGATGTTTTTCCTGGAGGGAGTGATTTGTTTAGGCTTTGAAAGCTGCACAGATTATACTGTTCCAGTTGTGTTTTCAGCGGGATCTCTGTCGCATTTACATATCATTAGCTGTCAATTTTCTTGTGAAAATACCCTTTATATTTACATGACAGTAGTATACAAATATCACTGACCTGTTTCACTGATTGCAATGCGATCAATAAATGGCACAAACCTGTATACCTGTGAAAAGTATAAACTTAAATCTAATCTATATCTAAGAATGCTGCAGAAAGTTTCCCTACTGTAGTCCTATTAATACTTAGAAGACTACAATTTTGGGATCCTGAGGATGTAGCCTCATCTGCATAACAGAGACAGACACAATAACAAAGTGTGGAAATGTAACCTCTGGTAACATGCCAAAGTAACACAAGCTTCTTGTTGTGGCATTCCATGCATACAGAGCTTTGGATCATATTACATACAGTATATATTCAGTCCTGAAACATTGTCACCTCTAGTAAAGATGAGTAATAAAGTTTGCTAAAAGATCAAATCATTTAATGTCCTAGAGAGGCAGACAGATTTTGATTTAAAACGTTTTGGTATTTTATGAAGCTCATGTTGTCATGTACAATAACAATATACAGGGGTTGGACAATGAAACTGAAACACTTGGTTTTAGACAAAGGTTGGGCTATAGCAGGCCGGCCGTCTATATTGACCCTGTGGATCCCGACAGACAGTTTTGGTGGAAACAGGAGAGTTGAGGTGCACATTTAATTCTTCCATGATTTGGACAGCTGTAGTTTTATGTTTTTTGGATACAATCTGGGTTATCACCCGAACATTCCTTTCAGACAACTTCCTCTTGCGTCCACAGTTAATCCTGTTGGATGTGGTTCATCATTTTTGGTGGTATACTGACATTACCCTGGATACCGTGGCTCTTGACACATCACAAAGACTTGCTGTCTTGGTCACAGATGCCCCAGCAAGACGTCCAACAACTTGTCCTCTTTTGAATTCTGGTATGTCACCCATAATGTTGTGTGCATTGCAAAATTTTAAACAAAACTGTGCTCTTACCTGCTAATTAAACCTTCACACTCTGCTCTTACTGGTACAATGTGCAATTCATGAAGATTGGCCACCAGGCTGGTCCAATTTAGCCATGAAACCTCCCACACTAAAATGATAGGTGCTTCAGTTTCATTGTCCAACCCCTGTAGGTCTCAATTAATGTCGGAAATTTCTCCTATATCCTTTTTTTTTCGAATTTTCTCAAGGAAATTAAAAGAAAATGAGAAATCATGTCCTCAACATTATTAATAACTAACTAAAAATAAGTAAGGATCACCATTACATCTCCTAAAACTTCAAAGTCCAACCCGTGAACCAAAAAGTGACTCTGAGTACCTTACTCTGATGCCGTTCTTGAATTGTTGGTGAACTGAAACAAATCCACCAAGGGTAACACCTATTGTCTTCTTCTCTTATTATATCCATTCCATCATACCGTCCATTCAGCCATGTGTGGACAACCCTTGGGAGTCTGCTGAAGCTTATACTTAACTTATAATTATAATACGTGCCTCGATATTCAAATTAAGATGAGCTGTTATTGGGTAAGTCCTACTCCCACAGGTACGTGGACCTTCACTTTTATTCCTGCATTCTGAAAACTCAGAAAAAACAGAAAAGTGGTAAAGCGCTCGGTCTCTGGGTGACTCCGTGCTTAAGGGGATTCTTTCATATTGCGAACTTGTGTGGCTAAATGATAGCATTATACACAACGAAGCCTCTTATGTTGCTCTTAACCCTGCAGGGCGCTTCATTTAAGATACTCATGGGTACGAGCGAGGGGCGAGGGGCAGATATGCAGGTGCTTTAAACAGAATAAGTAAGCATTAGCGGTTCCACTGATACATTTCATGGGTAAAATATCAAAAGGTACAGGTAAAAAAAAAAAAGAAAAAAATGATTCAGAGAAAAAAAAATCCTTGTAGCCACTAGTATTTGGACCATTTGTAGGCCATGTGCTGTAGACTGTAGACATTGGGCCACTTTTAGGGCTTCTAGACTTTAGATATTACACCAATTCAAGGTTCTAGGGAGGTTCTAGCAGTCGCGGCACTTTAAGGTCTTGTAGGATCTATCAGTTGTAGGGCTTCTAGGGTCCATCAGTTGGGACACTTTTAGATCTTGTTGGTTTATGGGCCACTTGTAGGTCTTATCTGAACAGTTGGGACAATTTTAGGTCTTGTAGTCTATAGTAGTTTGTGTCACTTTTATGACAGGTAGGATTTATCAGTTGGACCACTTCTAGGTATTGTAGGTTTATGGGCCACTTGTAGGTCTTATCTAAGCCATTGGGACAATTTTAGGTTTTGTAGTCTCTAGTAGTTGGGTCACTTTTATGATCTATTAGTTGGACCACTTTTAGGTATTGTAGGCCCTCTCATTTGTGCCACTTTTAGGTTATGGGAGCAGCACGGTGGCTCGGTGGGTAGGTCCCGGGTTCAATCCCAGGGTGGGGCAGCCTGGGTCCTTTCTGTGTGGAGTCTGCATGTCCTCCCTGTGTCTGCGTGGGTTTACTCCAGGTACTCCGGTTTCCTCCCACAGTCCAAAGACATGCATGTTAGGTTAATGGGCGTCTTCAAATTGTCACTGATTTGTGTATGTAAATCACCCCAGCCGTGTAACTGGAAACAGCTGCACACCAGTCCCAAGCCTGGATAAGCTACCTTTGGGTGGCTTACAATGCATATTTTGAATAGAGTTGCGAAACTCACAGATTTTATCCACTACACCAAGACCCCCTGTGACGCAGCACAACACTAGAGGCTTAGTATTTTGTTGATTTGTGTTCCAAAAGTAAACTGAAAACAAAAAGAAAACCAGAAATACAACAATACCAAGTTTCTGTGTCTTGACCATGATTTTCTTTTCTGTTAGCGGGCACACTCCTGCTAATTAGTTAAACCATATATACGTACATTGGATGGACATTAATCAGCACATACCTGTAAATATACGATAACCCACCCCACCAACCCTCCCCCAGTCAAGTCACTCAAAATATATGAGTATTGGATTAATAAAAGTGGTAAAGTAACACTAGTAATTCATCTCTTTTAGTCAGTTGCACAGCACACATATAAAGCTGATGTGATATGATATGATTGTATGTATCTTTTGCAATGTCCATGACTAAAACACACTTTTCGTGAATATGTGTATGATTGTTTTGTAGAAAGACAAACTAAGAATAAGTTTATTATTAATGTGCAAGCCCAAAGGCAAAACAGTGCAACAGAGTCAGACAGATCAAACAGAATAATAGACACTAATAGAATATTGAATACATTCGATCGGCATTACCACAAAGAATCCGAGTTCAAATGAATACTTAAAAATGCACCTCAAATGCTGCAAATTCCTACCTTGCCACTTATTTGTGTTTAAGAATTTTGTCAGCATTTTTCAAAATGCCCTGACCTGAAAACAATGCCTGCATTATATAAAACTTACACTAACCCGGAATCAATTCTGCTACCTTAGGCCTCCATGCCTAGAAATTATCCATGCTCCCATACTCCCTCATCTCTCCAGCACTAGGAGTGGCTGCTGCTTCCCTGGGCAGAGCAGAAAAAGGTGTGATTTCAGGAAACGAAGCCTCACAGCCCTGCCCTGAAGCTGGAGAAGCAGCCGCATATCAATCACCATGGCAACCTAATGGAGCACTCCAGTACTGTGCATTTATGAGTCTGTGAGCAAGCTGCAGGTGACGCTCTAATGCCTTAATCTCAGCCACAAAGCCATGAACGTGCCCCAAGCTGCTCATAAATGAGCTGTATTACCAGCTTTTAGTATCCAGAGGTCATTGTTTTAATGGGAGCTCTTGCTTTCAGAGCATTTTTGTGTATTTTGTCTGTGGAATGTGTTCAGTTAGAGGTTTTTTATTGAATTCTTGTTTAGTCTTATAATATACTGCTCACAAAAATTAGGGAATATTGATGTGAGCAGTGTAGTATCTTTGGCTGTACTTTCTTTACCATCTGTAAATTCAGATGTCATTGCACAATGAATGCAGCTATATAAATCCAGAAACTGATTTTAGAAAATAAAATGAATCTGTTGTGTCTGGCATGTGATGTCACATCAATTTTTGATAACAACATAATATTCATAATGTATATGATATATGATTATAAAACAATAAATAAGTATAACAATAAATAGTAAATAAGTAAGTATATTATTTTCACATACATGTGTGTAAAAGAAGTAATGCAGTACTACAGCACCCAGGGTCCTTCAAATTCACAACAGATGCTCAGTAGACAGAATTTGTATTGCAGAATATGTAGTGAATATGTTATGTGGCGCCTAACAGGCACTACTCACTGGCTAAGAAGGACGTCATTGCTGTCTTCACAGTCAATAAAAGCAAGGGTAGTTAGTACCTTTCTCAAAGTGAGTTGATGATGTTAAATAAGCTGCTGTGTGAAAACAGGCAGTGGTTAATGTCTCAAATTAAACGTGTGAAATTCAAACACTCACTCACCCATTCAGATTAGAAGCTGTTGTTTGATGAGGGAAACTTAATTATTATTCAAAAATTAATGACAACAAGCTTAGGTGATAATTGAAAAAAGGAGAAAATCATTCTTGTTGAAAATATGTATTTGAGTTTATTTAACATGTAATAATAATGAGACAGCCTTTAAATTCGATATTACTGAACTACACTGGTAAGGCTATTTTTTTTATTTTGTTTGTGGTTTAGTTACATACTATTTATCTGTATACTTATTATAAAGCTTTGGGTGTACAGTATTTCACAAAAGTGAGTACACGGCCAAATGGCCAAATTGTGCCCAAACAACCCCGTTTCATGTGAATCACTTTGCAAGGTCTCAAGTGTGAATGAGGAGCAGATGTGTTACATTTGTTGTTATCGCTCATACTGGTCACTTGAAGTTCAACATGGAACTGTGAAGATCTAAATAAAATTCTTGTTTTACATAAAGATTGCCTAGGGTTTGTAAATTAGACTCCATGAAATAATTGTGATGATTAGCTTGAGGTGTGTCACTGTCATACTAAATAGTACCACAAAATAGACATTAGCTAGCATAATTCCAAAGGCACTAAATAACATGCCACTTAAGTGAGAAAGTATATATACTGTAAATAGATAGTAAAAAAAACTATCCTGTTTATGAAGAATACCAAATCTAGGATTAAGCAAAGCTGTGTCTTGTTTCAAGATTGAATGCAAAATTGAAACACAATACCAACACATACACTGATAGCAGATACAGGGCAGATCACAAATGGCTCTGTAAGAGTACCTCATACATTTTTCTGTTTGCTACAAATTCTCAATTGATATTGCTATGATTTGTAATGCTTCTCTCCCTTACAAGAGGTACTTTAATTTACTGACACAAGTTCACATCTCTGTGAAAACACCGTACTTGACTTCGTTGTCTCACTAGTCAAACATCTGCAGTTACACAGGTCGACAACAGCTCAAACAGATCAATGGATGGAGTAAAAGGACTCAGTGTCCTGATGAACCCATCCTAGCTGCATACTGTAGTTAGTATTTTCTCTCCAGACTGCAAAAAATAAAAAGTAGTCAATTGTTCCTTACTTATTACTGGATACTGTCGTACTATTTTTATTCGGATGACAAGTTGTTTGGGAGTCATTATCTGTTCACACAGTAAAGTGGTTTTAAAAAAAGGACTTGAGCATAAGAAGTAAAAGGAACTTGTGACATTTGTCCTCTTTCATCACCCTTTTCACTCCTCCTGTTTCTGATCCTGATCACACCATTCTCTCCAGATACAGAATACATGGGACTCCAGCTGCGACAATCTCAATCAGGTAAAGCCTGCCACAGAATAGCTGAACAAAAAGCCCTTTAATGCATCACCTCCAACAGGCCTTGAATCAACCCAAATCACGCTTTCTCCAACCTTAGGACATTTTTGTCACCTTTTCCTCATCAGGGGAAAAAAACTTTCTTGAAATTTGATTTGATTTTAAAAGGGGTCTGCATAAAAGGATACAGCTTGTTATTTTGTGCAGTGTTCCTGTGAATTTTATAGCATTCATTGCCATATGGGACTCAGGGGAACTTTGAAGGCACTACAGTACCATTTAGAAAGGCTTATCAGGAAACCAAGTTTGTAGAAAAGTGTAAGGAAAATGTGAAGAAAAGTAAGGATCTTGTTTTGTAGTGTGCTTTCTGCTTCAGTAGTGTCCAATAGAATTTTGTGAGAACTGTATGAATCTTTCATATATTTGGGGAGAATTACCAGCACATACTTTTAAGCTTTTACTGTAAATCATATCATTAACTTATTTTACTGAGTTTTATATGTCAAGTTTGTGAAATCTTGATGCATCGCATACAAACCATGGGCATTAATACAAAGCTGATTCCATCTGTAATTCCCACTAGATACTGGAATATAACTATGAGGATTCACTAGCTTAAGCAAGGTTGGCTCATAGAGCATGGCACACAATCTGTTTCAGTCCACCTTAGCTCAGGGAAGTGTGGGAAAGTGCCATAACAAATGTACCATGAGTGTTACATCTACCAGATATCAAAATGGATGTTTTGAAAAAGCATATTATTTTCCCTGTTCATATTTACTCTCTTGTCACATACCCTTCCTGTTTTTGTGAAATGACAGTTATTATTGCAAAAAGTAAGTAAACCTGTAAATCACCACCGTATACATGTTAAGACAAATAAATAAAATATATAGTATAATAATATGAATTTCAAATAAATCTTATACATGAAACTATATGTACTGTACATTGTTTCATAATTACTTTTCCTGATTTAGTGACTGTATTGGATGATTAATTACTTAATATGTTAGCAGACCATGTAATTTTCCAACTTTATGCATAATTTAAAACATAAAACAACTGCACAATCACCACTAAACACTTACACGGACCTTCTAACAACTGGAAAAGGGTTCCTGACATTGGGTCACTGGTATTATTAGAGCTATTAGAACTATGTAAGAGTCTCTGAGCAATGAGTGTCACTGGCCTGGTGCAGAACAGACACAGTTGGTCAGATCATCTGCCTTCTGTAAGCCATTTGAAACATTCATAGAAGGCAGATAAACATGGGAAACAATGTTGTTATATTGGAAACTGCAGGGGATCGGGGAAATTGGCCAATCACGATGAACACAAATGAACACAAATAATTAGCTGGGTGTTAATGCTAACTTTAATGTTATCCAGTGATGACATGAACTGAATTAACATATATCTGTGAGAATGCCATTTCCACCCTACAGCCAGCCGAAAAGGCTGCTGGTGCTACAAAACTGCATTGTTTTCTTCCTCTGCCCAGTCTAGGACTAAATAAATAACCAAATAAAATGAACAAAATGTTGCTGATTTTGAATGCAAGGCAATGAGAAAATGCCAACATAATGAATTCAAAATCTTTTGACAGCCAAATCCTGCCATCATGGTTCATCCAAGTAAGCCAGAATAAAGCAACATGAAAACTGCACCATCCCAGACAATCCTCTATTGTTAATGAGGGGGAAAGGCCAAATCACAATGGCTGAGTCAATTTTGCTTTTCAGAGGAAAAACTATGTAATCCTCTCCATTCAGTGACTCAAACTGGTTAAAATGTCACTGCCTCTTCAAAATCTTTTGTTCCACGATCACCTCTACACTACTCGCTTTTCTCCAATGTAAAGCTACTGATCTACCTTAATTGAAACTGAAATGAGCACGCCATTGCAATGGGAATAACTGACAAGCTTGCAGAGCAGGCATAAGCCTTTAATTCAATAATGGCAGATTAAGGGTTTGGAATCTACATTCACTGGAAGCCTTCCCAATGAGAACTGGTTCCACTTGAGTGGAAAACTGCTAATAGTGAAATGAACTCCGTGGAGGGGGTGTGAATTGGTTGGGGGAAGCTGAACCAAGCCTACAAAAGCATAGAGTTATGTGAAAATATATTACAGAAAATACAGTCATGTGACCTTGCAGCTGCATGTTCAGTAAGACATCCTGGTCCGAGGTTCTATCTTTATCTATCTTTACTTTAAATGACTCCTAGAAGTATACAAAGTGTCTAAGCACATACCCTTATGGTCCATAACTGCAGGAATTAGCACTGAACCCCCTTCCCCTTTATTACACACGATTACTTGCATTGGGTTGTACCACCTTTTGTTTTCAGAACAGCTTTATTTCTTTTGTATTTTATGCTGTGAATCTATGATGTGACTCCCATTACACCACATCCCAAAGGTGCTCTATTGGATTAATTTTTGGTATCTATGGAGGCCACTGTGAACCGTGAGCTTAGTGTCATGTATAAGAAACCAGTTTAAAATTTGTGACATGCTGTGCCATGCTGCTAGAAGTATAGTCACCAGAAGATGGTACAATGTGGTCATAAAGTGATGAACATAGTCAGCAAGAATACTGCATTGATAAGTGTGCCAAAAATATCCCTGAAACCATTACTCAACCACCAGCCTAAAATGGTAATACAAGATGAGATAGAGTCATGCTTTTGTGTTGTTAATGCTAAATTCTAATTCTAAATCAGCCAAATGTCAAAGCAGAAATCTAAGGACATTGCCACAAAGGGTGCAAAGAAGGCGGAGGCAAATGCGACGTGCAAGAAATATAAAAGTTTATTGTAACTGAATAAGCAGAAAGTAAGCCAGAAAGAAACATAACGAGACAACAGGCAGATAAGATGAAAGGGAACTCTGGAAGGGACGATGGAAGGTAGAAAATCCCACCACACGATTCATCTGTGGGCACACACGACTGCTGGCTCTGGGAGAGGGGGTGCCCCCGAGTGAGGTCCGGAGAGTCCGAGGGTATCCAGCCAACAGTTATCCAGAAGGTCCAGAAGATCATGAAGAAAGTGGAAACCCAAAGGCAGCAAACTTCACATTCTTATACTTATGTTGCACATTCATTCAAACGGTGCGAAGCTTTGTGTTTCTCGTTTTTACTTGAACTTTATTTTGTGTTTGACTCAGGTGAGATTGGAACATCCACCGTCCATCATCCCTACTGGCTGTCGTCTTTTTATGTTTAGTTCTGCTTTGTTTTCAGTTTATTCAATTACTATAAACGTTGTATTTCTTGCACGTCGCGTTTACCTCTGCCTTCCTGAACCCAGCGTTACAGTCATCAGACCAGGAAACATTTTTCCTGTTTCCTATTTTTTCAGTTTAGTGAGTCTGTATTAATTCTAGTCTTAGTTGCCTCAGTTGCTTACAGTAGTGACCTGGTGTGGTCTTCTGCTGCTCTTTTACGTTTTGTTCTGCTCAAAACTATTCCAGCCACTCTCCTCTGACCCCTGGCATCAACAAGGTATTTTCTTGTGTGAGTGCTGCTGCTCACTGGATATTTTCTTTTGTTCAGACCATTCTCTGAGGTGGTTGTGTGTGAAAACCCCAGCAGATCAACAGTTTATTATATACTCAGACCAGCCTGGCTAGCAACAACAGACATGCCACATTTAAAGTCACTTAAATGATTTTTTTCCCCATTCTAGTGCATGGTTTTAACTTCAGCAGGTCATCTTAATAATGTCTACATATGTAAGTGCACTTAGTTCCTGTCAGGTGATTAGCTGATTAGATATTCACATTAATGTGCAGCTGAACAGATGTACCAGTGAAGTGGCTGGTGAGTGTAAGCTGAACTGGCACATTAGATTAGTGAAAAAACATACAATGTCTTTTAAAAAGTGAGCAGTGGTGGAAAAGTGCATAGGTGATTGCAGCATACTTTACACATGTGCTTGTGTATAGCACAGTGCTTTAGAGTCAAGTGTCTTTTATTGTACTGCTGCAATGGCAACTTACCTTGATGCTCAGCTCACTCCACAAATGTTTATCTCTCTGCCAGAGAAGACTCCTCCAAATGGAATGCTGCTTGCCTGGAGGAACGGAAATGGGAAGGTTTTTCTTCCTTTTACCCTCCCATCTCCTCATTCCTAGGATGTATTTGTATTCTAAGCAGTGAGTAGACAACAGCAGAAACATAGCAGCAGGGAAGGCATGCATGTGTGATATACTATCAGCTTAAAAGGTGTGAGGCTCAGCATCTGGACAAACACAGATAAACTCATCGTCAAGATGTGTGTTTGTGTGTGTGTGTGCAAAAGAGCAAGAAAGAGAAAAGGATAAGAAGAGAGATGCCTGAAAAGCTAATATGCAGGTTAGCATGACAATAACAATATATTATGCGCCAATGTTTAATACTCTATTAACGCTTAATCGCAGTTGGATTATCTTATTATTCAAGTGGTTATCTATACAGCATACTCCAATCTAGAAATGAGATTAAGAAATCTAACAAAGAGAACTATCCCAGTAATCTCTCATAACATATATACTAGTTAACCAATTTCAGTCAGTTTTCTCAGTCTTCAATCAGTTGAGAGCACATGCTTAGCTTCAAATCCAGAGATTGGCTTTTGAAAATATATGTAGGAGTGCTACAAGCATTGGTTAAAGGTGTGAGGGGGCCAGCTTGTCAGTGCTTAGACCATACGACGCACAGTGTATCAGATTGGTCTTCATGGGTTTTGTCCCAGAAGGAAGCCTACTTCTAAATATGATACACAAGAAAGTCCACAAACAGTTTGCTGAAGACAAACAGACTAAAGACACTGGAACCATGCCCTGTGGACAAAGGAGACTAAGATAAACTAATTTGACTCATATAGTGTTGAGCGTTTGTGGCAAGGTCAAGCATGGTGGTGGGAATGTTATGGTTTGGGGCTGCATGAGTGCTGCTGGCTGTGGGGAGCTACAGTTCATTGAGGGAACCATGAAGGCCAACATGACCTGTGACATGCTGAAGCAGAACATGGTCACCTCCCTTCAGAAACTTGGCCACAGGGCAGTATTCCAAAATAACGACCCCAAACACACCTTCTAGATGATCATATCTCCAGACCCTAAACCCTATTGAGTATCTGCAGAATAGCACAAGGTCTCTAAAATCCAACAGCTCTGTGATGTCGTCATGGAGGAGTGAAGCTCTAGTGAGCTCCATGCCCAAGAGAGTTGAGGCAGTGCTGGAAAGTAATTATGACCACACAATATATTGACACTTTGGGATCAATTTGGCAATTTTTTCATAGAGGTGTACATGTATGGCTGTGAGTTATTTGATGACACAGTAAATTTACATTTATATAAACTTTAGGTTGACTGCCTTAATATTGCATCAAAGTGTCATATCTTCAGTGTTGTCCCATTAAAAGATATATATTAAAATATTTACAAAAAATTGTGAGAACTACTGTGCCATACGTGCACCATACAAACCATAATTTAGGAATTTAAGGCATTGACCAAATGAGACATTTACATGTATCAAATATAAATTTGAGAGCTCATTTTTGAGGATATGCCATGATTAAATATACTGACAAAAGCTATTTTAATCATGCAATCTCCAAAACTTTTTTGTTTGTTTGTTGACAAACCTGTTGAACGTACGTTGTCACTGAACTTGCTGAACTGAACTTGAATATATCTGGATATTTAGATACTCTGTTTTTCTGAATTAGGAATACAGGTGGGCAATAAAATGGCTCCGGCTTACAAACAATATGTTAACACAAAAATTAATACATTTCAGAATTTGGAAAACAGTCTTTCCTGCTACTGAAAAAGTAATTGACAACCCAACTGCAGCCTGGTTAGCACCTGAGGCAAGGTTATGAGAAGATTGAGGTCGGTCACCTTTAAGTAGCTCTGCTCATATTTGTCTCTATCTCCCATAGTATCACCTGCAAGCTGTAGATGCACATATTGGCCTGATGGTGCTGTTTGTGACTCCAGGCTGTGTGTCTGCTGAGATAAAAAAAAAAACCTTCAACAAACCCCTCCATCGCAAACAGAAAAAAAGCTTTATGTGTACAGCAGGGAGATGGATACTGAATACAGGCCTGATTTCAGTTAAGATAACTTGAATGCATATGGACACAAGTATGTGTCAGTGAACACATATCTGACAATATCAGGCCCAACACTATCAGCCAGCGTTGGTTTAGACGAGTTGCTTATCAATGTCTGGGAGTCTGAATCTCAGGCTCAGGCTCTCATACTAGCTATACGTCTTCAAAGATCTGTCAGAGATAGCTACCCTCCCACAAAAAGACCATATAATAACAACTATCAGTAATTTTTGCTAAGCTCACTGAAAACAATTTTAATATCATAGTTTATTGGAATTAAAACTACATAATTCAACAGGTGGCAGTTTTGGATGGATGTGATTTAATTTGTTTGTATTAGTCTTCCTGTTACAATTGAACTCTACTGTGTGGAGTCCTTCCCTTGCCCATGTGGGTTTACTCCTGGTAATCTGGTTTCTTCACACAGTCCAAAGACATGCATATTAGGTCAACCTTATAGTGTGACTGTGTTTGAGTGTATGAGTGTATACAATGGATTGGTGCTCTTCCTGTGGCCCTGACCAAGATTAAGTGGATAAGGAATGAATGAATGAACAAATGTTATTTTAATGTCAGTTCATATTTCAGGGGTATGAGCACAAGATGGTTACTATGTAGGTCTCCGTTAAGTTATTATATATCCCATATGAAATTGGCAATGCCTTGTTATTGTTTTATGAAACATGACTGTATTCAAATGTATCCATTTTCCAATAACCTATTATTACATAAATATATTACATAAACCTAACAAAAGGTAAGACACCATAAGCACAGATCCATAATTACGCTGCATTTTCAATTCCATATTACCAAGGAAAATCATGGTGTGATGGATGCAACAGTGAGCAATACAGTATTTATACTGAACAATATCCTCCTTTAGAGAGGAAAACATGCATTTTCAGAGCCAGCATTCATTGAGCATCTCAGAATTACACCTAAGAATTACGTTAAAAGTGCACTTCTGACTAACAAGGCTCAAATGGGTTGCAAAACATAAAAGAATAATTTTCAAATCTTGAACACATTTTCTGAGTGAAAGAATGGCCGACATATATACCTGAAATACCATCACGCTGTAAGTAAGCAACTGCTTCTATTTTGTTCTGATGTTTTTCAATTAGTTCCATTCAGTGATGGATGTGCATAATGGTCAAAGAATATATTTATCTCATAAGGTTGTAATTATTTTCAGATTCAGATTCAGATTTTTTATTTGTCATATGCACATATGTTAGGACATTTATGCATTGAAATGCTTGTGGTGAGGCTCAAGTTAATACTCTACAGCAGGACAACCCTATGTACATACTAAACCTATTAAAATAAAGAGATATAAAAGTTTTGTTAAGTAAATACAAAATACAAAATATACACAAATACAGAATAAACAGAGACCGGAGGGATCTGTAAAATATTGTCTGGTATTTGAGACAGGTATAGTCAGAGTGTGAAGCTAAATATGCATATGTATGTTTATGTCTATGTTTATGTCTATTCCTGTTGTATAAAAGTGACTTAGTGCTGTTGTCCATAGCAGTGTTATATAAGAGTGTTAATATAGTA
>JAVSBV010129035.1:0-17794 GCA_033117975.1 Parotocinclus spilosoma
GAAGCAACATATTTTTCCTTTAAAATGTTACATTTACTCAGATTAAACTTTTGATCTGTCATCTATGTTCTATTACGTATAAAATATTGACATTTGCCATCTCCACATCATTGCATTCAGTTTTTATTTACAATTTGTGTAGTGTCCCAACTTTTTTGGAATCCGCCTTGTAATTCTACCCATCTTTAAGAATAAAAGATTCATCCTTTGATGGTTATCCCTCTTCCACCAAATCATGATTACAATCACCTGGCATTACCTGTTTGAAATTATAGCAAGTTCATTTCATGCATGTCTGTTACAGAGATGATGGGTAAGGCTTCTCTTTAAATAAATGGTCAACCAGACGTTTCGTGTTGAGGCTTATTGCTGCTGGGGGTCTTGGGAGTTGTAGTTTTGTGCTGCAATCTGTAACTACCTGCTGTGCCACCTGTCTAACTACCTTTCTGAAGGAGTGGCACAACTCCCCCTGGTGACCAGACCAGCCATTAAATATCTTGGGTTCTTACTGTCTGCAAAAATATACAAATCAAATGTAAGGAGTGCTGCATTTTTTATACCATCCTCTTTTTCTGATTCGGGGGTTGTATTGTGTTTGAGTATGATACAGCTGAGAGCTAACATGCAGTCCATCTCTACCTGACCTTTTGTCTTCACTCAGTATTTATGTTCTCTACTTAATATCAAACAACAGCCAATACTTCACAAAATGCAGGCAGGATAAATGGGCCGACAAGGTGTCTGCAATACTGACGGGTGTCTTGCTCAGAAATTTTGCAGAGCCAGTGATGCTAATAAAGTGTGACGGACATAAAAGAAATGATGTGCAGTGTAAGTGAGAGGCAGCTCTGCTGCAAGATCACTGGGGAGCTCAGTTGTGTACAGCCAAGCCAATGATGAAAGGTTCAACCTCTCTAAGCTGGTAAGCAACTAACCACTCAGATGCATAGGACTCAGCACTCATTTTTTCTTTCTCCACGTCAGGTTGAGGAGGAGGAGGAGGAGGAGTGAGTCATGGAGTCTCTGTTTGGAGGTGAGCTGGGATTGCTGGGAGGCAGCGAGGGACTGAAGGAAGATGGCTGCTGGGCAGGTTCGCCCATACCCGAGGACATGTACTCAGCCCCACACTTCGCCCTTATCAGTGCCTATCAGGACATCAAGACCCGTCTGGCGGGCCTTGAAAGAGAGAACACTGACATCAAGAGGAAGCTCAAACTCTATGAGATAAAGGTAAACTACACAGTGCAAGGACTTGTACTATACTGTAGATATATTAATTTGCCATACCAAAGAAATCAGATTGAGTGACTGAAGGGTGAGGATTAGGTTCACCTGGGAGAGCAGCTGTGATCATTGAGCACTTTAAATGGCTGAAGAAATGAGCAGGAATATTGATACTGAAAGCTTGTGCTCTGTGAGAGCTGTGAATAATAATAGCAGTGAGCAGACAGTTTTTAAGAACACTTCCTAGACCCGGACATGCTTTATAAGAGAGTTATTCAGAACCCAGCTGGCATGCGAGCTTGGCAATGTAAAAACTATTGTGGCTTCAATGAGATGAGAGAGAGAGTGGGCAAAGCCACAGTATGAGGAAAAACTGAAAAAGAACTCTTTTGAAAAATAATTCATACAAGAGTGAACATGATTTTTATTCAAGTTTTCTTATATTTTAATCTACCCCTAAAATAAAGTAAAAATAATCATACATATGTACTTATGGACATGACTAAACTAATGATATTTATCTAAAATACACCGGACTTTTGAACAGCGTTGCTGCTGTAACACGCCAGTTAAATCAAACATGCTGTTGTGTAAACAGAAGGAAACAAGAGAACCCAGAGTAAACCCACATGAACACAGAGAGGGCATGCAAACTCCACAGGCCTGAGATCTGAGATATGAAGTTCTGAGATCAGGATTGAATTTTTAGGTGACCTCACTCACTGCTGATCCACCGAGCCACCTGATACTTGTTTGACATAAGACAAAAACATGTTCATAGACCATATTACAAACAGCACACAATATTAGCCAGATGAAACACAGACTCAACAAGTTAACAAAGAGAAAATTTAGAGATAATGGGTGTGCTACTTACACAAGCAGGGTGGCACGGTGGCTCTGCTCTGTGAGTAGCACTGCTACCTCACAGCAAAAAAGGTCCTGGGTTCAGTTTCAGGGTAGGGCAGCCTGGTTTCATTCTGTGTGGAGTCTGTATGTCCTTCCCATGTTTGTCTCTGGTTTCCTCTCACAGTCCAAAGACATGTGTGTTAGGTTAAATGATTATTCTAAATAGTCATTGACTTGAGTGACTTGAGTGTGACTTCAGACTAGTCTTGATGTTACCATGAGTACAAGTGTAACCTTGTGTTTGTCGCTGAAATGGCCACTGATGCTGAGAGTGGCATCAAATAAACCAAATAAAGCCAGTAAGTACAGTAATTTTATTGGTGTAAAGGCAGTAAATATGAGAATTAAATTAGTAGAAATTCACATGACAAATGCAATTACCTGTTTGATTAAAATAAAGATTTGTTCTATAATTTATTACATAACTTATTATTATGTTATGAGCTTAGTCGGTAAAGCATACAAATAGGACCAATAAATGTCAAGGTTCGTTTGATTAATCTCAATATTTCGGCTTAAAGGTAAGTGCATTGGTTCAACATTCATGAATTAATCATTAATTACATTCTTTCAACATGTTTGTTCCTCATTTCAGAACATCCTTACCCCTGTAGCCCTGGCTGTCTGTTATTGGATCATTAATCTTCCTCTCAGGTGTTATAGCCCAGGAAAAATGCTGTGTTCAGCAGCACTGGACCCTGAGCCACTCTGACCTCATCCCTATAGCAATTATTGTGCACTTCCAGTCAGATTGTACAGTCTGAACTGTTGGTGTCTGCACAAATGCTAACAAATACAAAATACATTTCAGACTATGTACTGAACCTGTTAAATATATTTTAAGACGCAATGCTAACGAAAAAAATCCAGAAAATCAAATTGTATGATTTTTAAATAATATTTTATTGCATTAAAAGTATTTGATCACCTATCAACCAGCAAGAATTCTGGCTCTCACAGACCTGTTGCTACACAACAGACGCTGACCCTAAACAACTGCAAAACTAGTGAGTAATCAGCCAGAAAAGAAAAGAAGGGACAAAATGTAAATTATACATTGAATTACTCCATTCTAGATCCCCAGAAAATAGACACTTTTGTTTACACTTTTAATTAGATGTTCGAAGCACTAAAATTAACCTGCAGCTCAATAACACAAAGCTTATTTTAGAATAAAAATATATATTTTATATATATATATACAGAGAGAGAGAGAGAGAGAGAGCGAGAGAGAGAGACAGGAAGGAGGGGGGTGAGGGAGGGAGCCGTTTGAGCACATGCTGCTCTCCACAGACAGGGTCAAAAATGAGAATAGAATTCATCCAGACTGAAGAGAGGGTATCAAGTGGAGACATGGCTTTTTCTGCCATGTTCAGCTGTCAGTGAGCACTCAGATAAGTGTGTAGACCACAGTGAAGTGGGGACACAATATAATCAGAAAATACTGTAAGTGGTTGTGTTAGTGATTGTCAGTGCCTGTTTTGTAAGGACATTATTATTATTATTATTATTATTATTGATATTATTATTATTATTATTATTATTATTTTGTATGTGTGAAATTGAACCTTTATTTCTTTTTTAATTGTATACTAGTTCTGTCATACTTGAACAAAAATATAAACAGCTGATACCACGTTTTAAGGATTCCTTTGTTTCACCGTGTGTGGAGTGATAGACTCAAGTTCAAATTAAATAGCACAAACACTTTCAAGACCTATCAAGAGCTATCAAGACCTTCTACAGTTGACCTAAAACATATAGGTGTGGATGATGTACTAATTTACATGCTTTGACAGAGCCTACTAACATATGGATGGAGCTGGAATCACAATAAGATTTGGGTTCTTCGTTTTTATCAAAACATATTTAAGGTAATGCAGATTGAAACCCACACTATTTCCTGGGCAGTGGACAACCTTACTGAAAAGCCAAATATTGAGGCTACAGAACTGTGTAAAATATAGTTGTGAGCAAAATTTGGGGCACCCCAGGGAACTTCCCTATTTCACTTCGACCTGTACACATTCATTTTCAATGCAACACAACCTTCTTTATTGTGGGATGCAGTGGAGGGCAGAATTCTGGTGTAGAGCATCTGCACGGAGAATCACCTGCAAATTAACTTAACACAACAAAGGAGCTAGTGATGGATTTCTGGCATGTCAACAAGTGATGTCACTTACTATACATGAGGAACTGGAGTGGTGCGGCCCTACAAATATTTGGTGATTCACCATACTGACAAATCGGACTTGGTAGACGCATTCTGATGCATTGTTTTAGAAAGTCACTTCAGACATTTCCAAGAGGCTTGGGTGTTGTAATGTACTGTATGTGCATTAAGCTACTACAACTGTTCTATCAGTCTGTTGTGGCCAGTGTCCTTTTTTATTAAGTAGTCATCTGGGGAAGCAGTGCCACTACAGAAGATGCTGAGCACATCAATAAACTGAAGGGCTAGAAGGCCAGCTTAATCTTAATGACAAAACTGAATGGTTAGAGGGCAAGGAGGAGGAGAAGATGGTCGTAGCAAAATCCCTTCCATGGTATTATATCTAAGAGCACCTTCAGCAACAGACTTCTTCCACCAGTGTGCCCTAGGATGGGTAATGTAAATATTTTCTACCCACCACTATTCTGCCTCATTGTGCTTCTTTGCACTGCACATGCACACATGAATGTTTAGTGTGAATATTTGTGTAATTTTGTATAATTAGGAACGCTTGTTTAATGTAATCTTCACCTTGCCTTGTGTCTTTGTGCTGTGGTACAACAAAAAATTCTACCCTTTGTACATGATGTCATCACTGTTTGTTACTGTGGCACAAAAAATCCCCTTGGGGATCAATATTATCTCGTTTATCTGTCTCCAAACTGAGCATAATGTTAGAAATATTAAGTATTTGTTTGTGGTCTGATTATCGTGAGCCACAGTATCTCATAAAAGTGACTAAACTCGTCACTTTTTTAAACTATTTCATTATGTCTTTTCATGGGATAACACTGAAGGTATGATGCTTTTATACAATGTAAAGTAATCAGTCTATAGCTTGTATAACAGTATGAATTTGCTGCGACCTTAAAATAACTCAACGCACAAGCATTAACATCTAAACCACTGAAAACAAAAGTGTGCCCAATTAGCCATTTTCCTTTTCCAGTTTCAGGTGTAAATGGGGAGCAGGTGTGTTAAATTTGATATCACTCTTAAACTCTCTTATACTGGTCACTGTACGTTCAACATGGCCCCTCATGGCAAAGAACTCTCGGAGGATTTAAAAAATGATTGTTGATCTACATAAAGATGACCTGGGCTGTAAGAAGGTCGCCAACACCCTAAAGTGAGCTGCAGAATGGTGACCAAGACCGTACAGTGGTTTAACAGAACAGGTTCCACTCAGAACAGGCTTTGCAATGGTCTACTAAAGAGGTCGAGTGCACATGCTTAGCATCATGTCCAGAGAATGGCTTTTGAAAATAGACAAAGGAGTGCTGCAAGCATTGCTGCAGAGGTTAAAGGGGTGGGAGGTCAGTCTGTCAGCTATAGAAAGAATGCCTTTACCATAGGTCTTATACAGACAAATCTCTATTGTTCCAAACAAATGTTTGTATTTAAGTGTTATAGGCACACAAACTAATATCTTTCATTAATTATTTTTAAGAGCAGTGTGCATTCTCACAACAAACATTTAACTATTTTTTAATCTGTAAAAAAACCCAAAATGTTTCGAATAACAATACATGTCCTCATAAATATCATAGATTATCATGGGTAACCTAATTATTGAATCATATTTAAATAAAAGTGCTCAAATTCCTAACACTGAGTTGTACAGTACTGTACTGGCTACCAAGTTCCAGTTTGTGTTCAATTTAAAGTTCTGTCTCATGTGTATAGTTGAGGAAAGATATTTCTCTTTTAATCGTGTAATATTGTGTTATGACTAACTTGATCAACTTGACATCAGCGTCACTGTCCATCCGTCTTCTGGACATGTTCAGTGCTCCAGACTTGCTAGGGCTTTTTTTCTGCTGCTATTCATGCGTTGTTACAAAAAGATTTGTCATGACAGTTGAACTACTGTCTTCTAAAATGTGTAGTACAGACAAAAACATACTTTCATTTGTCGCGTTTGGATGTTCCCTCAGGTACACATGAGTTTTGCATTTTCAACTTGTTTTAAAGAACAGTGAGTGATAACTGTATGGAGATTAATAATCTCTATAGTAGACATAATATTAGGAGTATTAAAAGTACCACCAATATGAGCAAAGCGATGTTTAGGCTGGTATCATTTATTATCATGGGTTGTCACTTTTCAGTTTTGTTCAGACATGGATGGTGTTCAGATGCTGTCAGGAAACAAGTATATGCTTCTATGTATGTATATACTAGTATATGCTTCTTATAACTACTGATTTGCACGAGGCACACGAGGAACAGAAAACTAAACTATCTGTTATATAAACAATTTCTTATTTTGCTAAATTACTAAGTATGATATGACTGTCTTTATTTAATCTAAAGAGCAAGCTAGTTTGATAAATGTACCAGTAAACACATTGCAGCATGTGTAATGAAAAAGTCACCATGATATGGTCTGTTTTTTTTTTCAAAGTATATATTTATTGTGGTGGACAGTTTGATTCGCTTACTTCCCAATAAACTGTAGTCAAGTGAGCTGTCGCTTTGAACGTGCCAGTCACAACAAGGGTTGCTTGTGTTCTCTTACCTGTATACTCGTGCACGTACAGTATGAGTGTTATAGGTAAATTGTCAGACCGTAAAAAAGTGATTGACAATAGGGCCAAACCATTTACTGCAACATTTAAAGGAAGCTTATCTGTTATGGGCCCTATTTAGGCCCTCGGCCAAAGTCCTTAAAAATGACTTAAATTAAACAGGTAATAACCAGTCAATGTTCACTTAAAAAGATCAGCAAACTAAGGAACTTGTGATATAAGTGATACAATATAACACATAATACAAACGTGGCTATGCTTTTTAACAGCTGTGGTGTTTTTTACTTTAATTTTCTCTTAAACTGTACAATATCATGACATAAAAACGAATCAGGAAATACTTGCTAGTATTCATTTTAACACATGGTGATTTACACATGGTGAAGTGTGAAAAAAAAAATGCTTCAAAAAATGCAGCCATTTTGATTTCTCCCTTATTGTTATGTCACATTAAAGGGTACCACTCCTCACCGGTGAACCAAAGTCCCACTTAGTTGAAGAGCCACCATTTTGTAATAACAGACATTAGACAAACAAAGGTACTGTTACAGGTCACAAATAGATTACTGAAATTACTGATACAAATGGCAATACATTCTCTAGAACGAAAGCAAATCAGCGCAACATGAAAAGCCTACAACGTAGCATTTACAGACTCAGGCTGCGTCCGAAATTGCATATTTTTGCAAATTACATACTTGCATTCTTTTTGTTGGTGGTGTGACGTCATGCGTCACATGTCATTGGTAAGATGGCGGGCGTAGTGCGGATTCTGCGTATACTGCATACTCGCGTACTTAAAGAGCGTACTGAATAGAATCTAGTGCGTATTGTTAAAGTATACGATTTCGGACGCAGCCACAGTATATTAAATGACCCATTCTGAGATGTCCTGCTGTAGCATCTGAGTTTCAACTTCTTCTGATTCTTACGGTTCAGATTCTTCAGATTCTGGGTCGAACTGGAAACAACCGCGTATCTGCTTACCATCACGATGCAACTGTAAACATTAGCTCATGGTAAAGCCCCTCCCCCCACCTTGCACCTTGCCCCGCCTCTCTCCTCCTGATATTATTTAAAGCTACAGACACAAAAATGGAGGTCCTAAGGAAAGTTAACTGTGGGAGTGGCTCAAAGTGGTTATAATTCTGCAGCAAGGCTGAATTTTGGGAAAGAGACTTCAGATACAGTATCAGAGGACCACTAAGGCATATATACAATTTAAAAAAGCAGCATATCATGGCACCTTTAAAGATGTTAAACAGGCAGGGGGATGTTGTTTGTATATCTAAATGAATTACATTGCTATCTCTGTCCAAAGAACAGCAACTTCAATCGGATGTATCTTATTTGAAAGCACAAAATGAGTGAGAATTATCTTAAATGTTTTACTGCATAATGAAAAGGTAAGTTTTGTGTGTGCAGTTTCCCATGATCAGTGACTTTGGTGAGGACAGGAATTCCTACTGCTCCTTCGAGCCCAAAGACACAGCTCTGCTCCAGTCCGAGAATGGCAATCTGCAGCAAAGAATAAACATTCTCACACATGAGGTAAGATGTTTGTTACACAACACGACACAACTCTGTTTGTTGGTAGAAGCAGAAAGTGTATAACACGATCTGTGGTGTAGACCATCTATCTGCACACTTTTAGACAAGTGGAAGCGTCTTTCTCTTGTGGTGATGTAATGACGCTCACAGCCCTGCTCTCTTGCTGCACCTCGGCATGTTGACTTCTAAAGCCCCTCATCAATTAATGATGTCGATTTTGTGTTTCCATAGCCACTCAGCAGCCTCCTCTCATCCATCCTGATCCAGATTCTTTTTCTCTGGCATTTGCTCTTAGTTCTGGCCCACTTTCTCTTACATTCATTATCGTGCGACTATTCCTCACCTCCCTGCCTGCCTGCCAATGTACCAGTGATTACGTTTTACTTAATTTTAATCATTTGTGCTCTGTATAGCTCTGTATAGCTATGGTATTCATTCTCACAAGAAAAGACAGAAATGCTCGAAAAACATCAGGATGATGCAATATCTCAAAGAAACACACACAGCATATGAGTAATACGGAAAACTATTATTATTATTATTATTATTATGTAATTTCTATAATAATTATTGTAATTGTCATCATTATTATTATTATTTAAATATTATATTTGTATTATAATCTTTACTACTTAATATCTACAATACTAGCCAAATATTAGTAGTTATAGTATAAAGAAAAATAGCTTTCAGATGCCAATAGAAGCTTGGTCAATAAATATACTTTCAAATAAATCCTTTCATCTTTAAATACATAGATGAAGGTGTATAATATGTGAATAATAGGTGAATAATATCTGAGTACTAGGAATTTCGAGGAAATATGAGGGATTTCTTTTCAGACTATCCTTGTAAATGGTACAGTTGTGTAGCCCTGTGATGGACTGGTGGCCTGTTCAGGGTGTGCTTCTAACTGCACTATACTGGACCCCATGACCCTGACTTGTAAATATGGAGAAGAAATGGGATTATAATTGGTGTATTTGTATACATGCACTGCTGTACTACTTTTAATGATTCTAATGTTTGTGTGTACACGTGTTTTTTATTGGGGTGTCATCCAGCTCCAAAAAAGTAAGGAACGAGAGGAACAGCTGGAAGACGTCATCCAGGCTTACGAGAAGATCCACATGGAGAAGACCAATCTCCAGCGAGACCTGGACAAGATGGTATGATTTGACCCTCGCTAACATGGTTACACAAATCTCTTCCTCAGGTACCTATACTAAATGTGGTTAGAAACTGTGGCAAAAAATACTAACACTAACATCTGCTGTATGAAGGTGTCTGTTTGATTAACCTGCAGCATAAACAGATCCTAATGGAAGCAGGACGGATAGATGCCAAATTATTTTTTTTCTCAGATGCTCAAACCAGACCTGGGTGCAGAAAGAGACCTAGCTACTCAGTATATGTACAATTAAGCTGTCAGGATTATTCATTTTCCAAATGACTCTGTTCACAATGCTGGATTTTTCACAATGCTGGATTTTTCACAATGCAGTCAGATAGTCATCAGCTGTTGGATTTTCATAGCTTCGTTGTTTGCTGTTTACATTTACATTTATGCCATTTATCAGACACCCTTATCCAGAGCGACTTACAATCAATTCAGTCTTACAATCCAAGCAATTGTGGGTTAAGGGCCTTGCTTAGGGACTCAGCTGTGGCAGAGGTGGGATTGGGACTATGGAACCTTTTGGTCCATAGTCCAGTACCTTAAGCACTAGGCCACCACAGTCCCAGTCCCAGACCCACAGTCTGTTGGCATGGGGTGCGTAATCATTTTACAAATAATTTGTAAGAACAATATAAATTATTTAGTTTGCTTTCAAATATCTGAGCTACATTATCTAGTGAAAAGCATGTACACACTCATTCTAGTTAGTGATCTGCTTTTTTAGCCTCACTCACTGCTATCACATTATAATATGAAGCATACAGGCATGGATGGTCCAGACAAATAGTGGCAGTAGAATGGGCTGTACTTTACTAAAGTGATCCTAAATATGACACTTGTTTACATTTTCACCCCCTTAACAAGTTTAATGAAATGCCCTTCTCCATTTGAACAACTGGAAAAGAAAGGATTCACGTTTTCCAAGATTCTTTAAAATTAGTATCAAATTATGTAGTCTAAAATCTATTAATTTATTCACTGATAGATGATAGACAAAAGACAAAACAATGCCAACTTCTTAACTGAGGAACTTTTAAAAATCAATACTTCAATCACCACTTTTATGTATCTTATACTTTTCCTCAATAAATAAGATCTGGTCCATGTAATCACCTATTCAGTACCTCATTAAGTAGAGCTTTACCTGACTCCAAAAATACTTTGCCATCTAATTGCCATGCTCTTATTATACAGTATATGTACAATGGTCTTTGAACAGTGTTTGTTCTTTAAACAGTTCAGGCTGTATTATTTGCAAATATGTGAGGAATAGTAAGAAGCTTGAGAAAGAAAAATATCATATGTGTGATTTGTTAATATTCTTGGCTGTCCACAATAGGTTTAAGTGTACCATCTGAATGCGTGATGCCTTCTGTTTCTTGATCTTTGCTATCTCTGTGTTTTCTTGATCCCTCTCATAACCTGAACTCAAGACATCCCTGGTGGAGAAGCACATGGAGCGCATCCACAGTCTGGAAGCAGCCCTGAGGCAGCGAGATAACTCCCTGCACAAACTCAACACACAGCTGCACAATAAAGACATGCAGTACCTGCAGTTACATGCCAACCCAGATACACACAGTAAGGTCTTTCTGTTTTTGTATATATTTGTGTGTATTTAGGTATGTTAATATGTCCAGATTTATTTTATCACGCAAATGTCAAAAGTGCAACAAATGTGATCCTATTCCTCTGTTGACAGCCATTCTTTTTTGAGATTTATGGCAGCTAATTAAAAAAATGCTCCAGTGTTTGCAGCCTAATGTCTCTTTGCCATAGTGGATGTATAATTATTACAGACTGTGATGTGGAGATTCTTTCGTGTACCAGAAAATGTCAGAAATCAAATACCCCAAAACGGACTTATAATGGAAGTAAAAGAGGTGTTGTTGTTCCATCAGGGAATATATAAAAATGTATATGGAGTATGTACATAAAACTCAAAAGTAAGTACACCCCTCGCATTTTGTTATATCTTTTTTATGGGACAACACTGAAGATATGGCACCTTAGTAAAGTAGTCAGTCTACATCTTGTATAACAGAGTACATTTGCTGTGAGCTGAAAATAACTCAACACACAGCCATTAATGTATAAACTGTTGGAAATAAAACTGAGTATACAATTAATTAAATATGACAACATTGTGTTCCAAAGTGTCCATATTTTGTGTGGCCACTATTCTTTTCCAGCACTTCCTTAATTTCCTTGGGAATGGAGTTACTAGTGATTTACATGTTGTGTATTGGAATCATCTTTCTCCCCCCCATGATGACATCACAGAGCTGGTAGAAGTTAGGGACCTCATGCTCTTCCACCTTCCATTTGAGAATACCCAGTAGATGCTCAATAGGGTTTAGGTCTGGAGACATGATGAAGCTTTACCTTCGGTTTCTTAAGCAAGGCAGTGGTTCTCTTTGAGGAGGGTTTGGGGTCGTTATCATGTTGGAATACTGTCCTGTGTCTCAGTTTCTAAAAGGAGGGGATCATTCTCTGCTTCAATATGTCACAGTACATGTTGGCATTCATGGTTCCTTCAATGAAATGTAGCTCCTCACAGCTCCCAACATGCAGCCCAAAACCATTCCAGTAATCCATATCCTTAGTCTTCTTGTCTTAAACTTTCTATAGGCTTTTTTGTGCATCATCTTTTAAAAAAACTTTCTTCTGGGATGACAGCCATCCACACCAATTTGATACAGTAGTTGACGTATGATTTGAGCACTGACAGGCTGACCCCCCCACCCCTTTAACCTCTGCAGCAATGCTGGCAGCACTCCTACATCAGTTTTCAAAAGGTTGACAATGGCAAGACCTGTTCTGAGTGGAACCTGTCCTGTCTCTGTCTGAGACCTCTTAACACTAATGAGTCACATGATATTAGGAATGAAAAATGGCTAATTGGGCACAATTTGGCCATTTTCACTTAGGGGTGAACTTACTTTTGCTGCCAGCAGTTTAGACATTGGCTATGTGTTAAGTTATTTTGAGACCACAGCAAATTTGCACTGTTATACAAGCTGTAGACTGACTACTTTACATTGTATCAAATATCCTAGGTGTTGAGATCAGGAATCTTAACTGATCTTAGCATAGCAATTCTAATGTGTAATGACTTTAGATTTGTGACTGTCTGCTTAGTCAACATACTTTACTGAGCGTAGGTAATAAGCAGCTTGACCTGAATTCTGATCACCTGCAGCTCAATTTCTATCCATTAAGCCTCTCTGGTATTTATACCTAGGGTTACTTCTACTCCTTGCATAACATCCTGCACTGTACAAAAGTCACAGTCCACCATTAGATTAGATGTACTACTGTTTTTTTAAATGGTATATTGACTATATATAATTATATTTCAGTATCCCTGTTAGAATATAACCAAGCAGAAGAAATGTGTATGCAGTATTAAAAAACTGAAGAAAAAATCTTATTAGTATTTAATGTGACCTTACCCTACACTTGAACAAAAGCAACATCTGGATGCCAAGTTGACACTTCTTACAGTCCGAAGAAGCTTGTTTAGGAATGGTCTTTTTGGAACGGTAGTTTTGGAAGAAAAACGTGGTAAAAAGGTTAGGATATTCAAAAGCTCACAAAGAGTATTAAGAAGATCAAAGGAAATTGGTATTATGGTCATTTTGATTAAAACAAATGAAAACTGAAACAAATCTAATGGTGGTCCAAGACTTGCACAGTAGTGTGATTATTATATTTGCTGCCCATGCCTGTTTCTGTTGCTTCTAGTTATTTTGCCTCATTAGGTGCTTCCTGATTCTTGCACTCTTATTCTTTGCTTAAGTTCTGAGTGAAAATTTTAGTCTTTAATCATTGTCTCAATACAGCAAGAGACTCAATCATTTTGATATCCAGTTTAAGTTTGTTCTACATTACAGTTAACAGTGGAGTTTAAAAAAGCTTTTCTTTTTGTAGTTTTGAATGGTGACACCAGCGGACCCAGGTGGAGTCTTTAAGGGTGCGAGCTTAAGAGCAGAGTTTGATTAAAGCCTTTAGACAGTGCTGCTTATTGAATCAGATGCTTGAAGTTGATTGTATACATGGGAAGACCTGCCAGGAAAGTATTGTGTAACATTATCTTGCTGTTTAGAGCAGATACCTGCATTATTGGGCAGTTTGACAACTAAGAGAAACAATTTTCAAAGACTACTCACGATTTCTTGCATTCTTAGATGGTAAGATGGAGGAATTATGGATATACAAAGATTAAGTAGCAAACTACTATTCAAAGGCTACACAACGGCAAATGGGACAGAAACTCATTGAGCAGCATAATGTAGCATCACAAATAGACAACAAGGACTGCTTTTAATACAGCAGTATTTAATGAGATGAAAACAAGCCTCAGAAGTCAGTATTCAGGTAATTAAGAAAGCATCCTGCACACTGCTGCAGAAAACTCCAAAATTCAAAGCAAGAGAAAGTATGGTCAAGGATCACTGAGTAGCCACAGATGAGACAGTTGAGTTTTTGACCTCAGTTTAATTCCTACATATGTGATGAAAGAATTTCAAAATTTATAGAATGTAGGGGAGCGTCATCCAAAGCCAAACGATGGAAGAGCCTGAAGTGGAATACATACATACAAAACCATAATGGGACCTGGCGGAGACACCAGATTCACATAATCAGGAAGCCATTATTTAATTTCTTAGGAGTCCTCATGGCTATCACACTCTGGAAGCCTGCTCAGAACCCGGCATTGACATGAATGTTTTGAATAACACACCCTGGAATACAGAATTGATAGTGAGAGCCCTCACCAGGATCACACACCTTGGGGTCTGGTTTGGATGACTCCCCAGGGTGAACGGACTCCCCAGTTAGTCACAGAACACAACCTGAACCGCAGACATGCTTCTCATCATGAGATGCAATCTATGAATTAGAGTAGCACAGCTGGTAGAGCATTGGTTTCCAGTGTTAAGCTCTCTGGTTTGGGGTGTCAGTCCTTTGCTGGGCTGGATGGGAGTTGCTGTTGCAACAAAAGGGGATGATCCCCCTGTTCTGGTGTGCATCATGGAGATATTTGATGCCATATACACGACTCACAAAAATTAGAGGATATTTCACAATGAATATGAAGCAATTAAAAATATAGGCATTTTATTTTATTTCATTAATCAAGATCAGCAGAAAAGCAAATGTGAAGACAAAGAAAGTTGTTCAATTACGCAAATGAGATACAAACTCAATTATCACGATTGAGTATTAAGTGACATTTATGGTGGTGAACAGAAGCAAGTTAAGTTGGACCAGTAGTTCTTGCGGGATCCTCTTCGTATTCATTTTTAAATATTCCCTAATTTCTGTGAGCAGTGTAGACCAAAGTTGCCAGTTGCATTTTTTGAACACCAGATGTCTCAGTCATATATCATGCTCCCATACACATGCCCTTTATTATGCATTTATAAACTTGTTAAGAAAAAGATTAATTTAAGATTGAGAATGTTTGTTTACTTCGATTTACAATTTAAGATATTACTTAAATCTACATTTAGTACTTACCATAAAATAGTGCTTAAATTAGTTACATTTGATAAAACAAAAGCATTTTTTCACTGTAACATTACTTAAAACTCATTTTTATTGCATCAGATAAAATTTTACATAGTAGTGTTATTTTAAATTGAAATTGTTTTAGAAATGAAATGTTATTTCATATTTGGTGAATCTACAATAGAACATTTTATTTACCATTTCAAACCTCAGTTTCAGTTCATTTATTTTAATTGCAAGGGACTTTGTTGTTTAAAAACATTCAAAGAAATCTGCATTGTTGTAAATAAAAAGGAATATAGAGAACCTTAAAGAAGATTAAACCAGTAACTCCAAATTATGAAAAAATTCAAATCATAAGCAGAGTGTATTGGTACACCCCTAGCAACGGACATTTGTGCCAGCTCGACACCCCAATCAGCTGAATAGCCCATCTAAGCATTCCTATGGCTGAAAGGACAAAATGTATAGGCTTAGAGATTTATGAACTGCAAGTCTTATGCACCTTACACATGTAATACGTAGTATTAATATGCTTAAAGTACAGAATATCAGGACACCTGTCCCATTTTCCAAAGGACACATAGTGGATTTTACAAGATTTTGCCAATAATATTAAATAACAGGATAGATGTGATCATTTAGTTCCTGGATAGAATACATTTTGCTCTGTCAAGGCACGTCCTTGAAAAAGTATAACAGATCATTTCCAGGCTGTTACCATTTATTTGATTGCTTGTATTAGCAGATCATCTTACTCATTTTATGTTCAGGGTCTATCACAAGAGAAAGAGGTAGCTTACAGATCAGCAGCACTGCAGTATTTACAGACCTTTTACCAAAAAGGCAAATGTATTTGAATCAATCTAATCAAGGTAAAATATTACACATCACGTAAGATATTAGTAAGCTTATGATTTGGAGTCTGCAGTGTATAAAAGCTGTGCTAACAGAGGCATGCATGTGGGCGTGTGGCAGCTCATGCTTGCTTATTGCTGAACCATCACAATAGGTGCTTGCTCAAGGACGGCTTCTTTCTGTGTGGATGAATCACAGCTCCCACGCTGATGGAGAAGCACAAGATGAGCCTGAATCTCCCATCCTCCATCATCATCATCATCACAGCGTCATGCCTGGCATGATGAAAAGAGGAGGTCCTGTTGGCTGTCTGCTCTGTGTCGCACATGCCTTTAGTTAGCATAATTGTGCAACAAAATAACATGCTTAAGCATCAATTATACGGCATAGTGTCTGAGCACATGGATATTTACCATGGTGAAGAATTCCAACAAAATGCAGTACAGGTGGTTTTTTTAAGACTAAACTTAACTGTAGGTGTGTATATGGGTTTTTTTTATTTACTGTACACAAACACGTCCGGTAGAAGTTGGTGAACCCATGAAGCGCTGCAGATCCTTATGGTTTGTGAGGGCTGACCACTCCACCACTGCTCACGCCATGGTGGGATCTGCCCAAATAATCCTGCATGGTTCGAAGTTGATAGCCACAGTGTCCTTGTGGAAATTGTGGCAGTTCTCTACCTTAACAAAGGGTCGGTTCTCCAGGACTGTTACACACAGTCGTCCAGTCTTTATCGTTAATTGGTTGAGGGACTGCAAATGCGATGGATTCCATGTGGTTATCCCGAGAGTGTATCAGTGATAGAGGCCATTTGCGGGTCAGATCGATAGGACTTGACTATTAATGGAGTAGGTCCTGATGGGAGAAACTAGAGGGGTTAAGGGACACTTATGTTTGGTTTTAAAAATCTGATTGTCCCCTGAATCCACCAGGGCGAAGATCGACACTGGACCCCCTGAAGCTGAAAGGTACTTAAAAAAGTAATAAATAAAATAAAAGGTAATAAATCCATAAACACAGCGATCCGGACTCTCACATTGTCAGTCATAGGTCTGGACAGAGTCAATGGTTCTCATCAATAGTGACGTCGAATGGGTCGCCTCTGCTGATTCCGCCCCGGGACCCGAGCGTGGCACAGCTGCATTGGTTTGGGTGAGTCAGAAGGAACGGGAGCAGTCTCCTCTGGGAAAACACATTACGGAACCCAGAGTGTACAGATGGTCTGCAATTAACAGCCTCAGCAAAGCAGTTCAGCATGGCTATATGCAATATGTACATAGGGATGTATGCGATCCAGTCCAGCATGGCAAGCACAGCTCTGGTTCCACTTTGTGCTTGCAGAAACCCAAAAGAAATGCTCTTCGTTGTGGCAGCAATCCAAAGACCAAGCACATGAAAAACACAGAAATAGCGCTGGTAATCAGTCACACACGGGGCCTTCTTAAATGTGCGTGCTGATTGCTCTCAACAAGCTGCAGGTCCTGATGAAAATGAACTGCTGTGATCTGTTGGCTGTCCAGAAGGGGGCGTGTCGAGCGCAGGACCCAACCAGGACCACAAGATGCCGCCACAGCTGTAACCAGACTAAAACAGTCATTAATACATACAACCACAATAGCCAGAGAAACGGGATGAAATGAGACCTTCAAAGGGATCACCCCCAACAGTATGTGTGTGTTAAAGAGACTGTGTGTGTGTGTGTGTGTGTGTGTGTGTGTGTGTGTGTGTGTGTTTTTGTGTGTGTGTTTGTGTGTGTGTGTGTGTGCCTTTGTACCTATCAGTGTGTGAAGAACACTGTCAGTTGCA
>JAVSBV010129045.1:0-13193 GCA_033117975.1 Parotocinclus spilosoma
CGAAGGTTGTGAATACTTATGTAAATGTGATTTCTTAGTTTTTTATTTTTAATAAATTTTCAGAACTCTCAAAAAAACCTTTTTCACATGGTCATAATGGGGTATTTACAACAGTCGTGAAGCTATAAAGATTTATTTTGTGCCTTTACTCTAACATCACGAAACAAGCACACTTTTGACATATTGCGTTACAGTCTGCTTTCTAAGTCGTTTCATTTGTATCAGATAAGCGTTTCAGTGCGTGAAAGAAGCTTAGTGCAAATACTCATAACAGTCATTTTGTTCATCTAAAAACTTCATGTGAGTGCTTTATACAACAGTCATGAAGCTATAAAGATTTGATTTGTGCCTTTACTCCAACATCACGAAACAAGCACACTTTTGACATATTGTGCTTACATTCTGCTTTCTAAGTCGTTTCATTTGTAAACTGAATATACCAGATAAGCCTTTAAGTGCTTAAGAAACTTTCTGCAAACAGTAATAACAGTCATTCTGTTTGTCTAATAACTTCATGTGAGTGCTTTATACAACAGACAAGAAGCTTTAAAGAGGAGGACCACGTGACCTCTCGGCTGCGATGCACGCAGTGAGTTGAGCTCTCCGTAAAAGACCCGCAAATTCCTTACTTTATCTTCGCAAGCACTAGCTTCACCTTATCCACGACTTTTATAACACCCGTCTCAACATGGATACTCGAAAAAGAGAAACTGAACCCTCATCTCTGAAGAAGAAATTCAAGGATTCACGCGGGAGGAGCTGGACGCCGCCATTGCTAACGGCATCAAACTAGCATTCAAAGAACAACAGTCCACTCTCGACCAGGCCATCACTACAGCAGTTAAGGAGGCAATGGATCCCATCCTCACCTCGTCGTTACAAGATATTCATCTTGAATTGCAGAGAATAAGTGATACGGTACAGTCCTTGAATGCGGAGATGGAAACGCATCGCAATGGTCTGAAGCAGGTCAGTGACTGGATCATATACAGACCACAGTGCACGCTAACAGAGCTTTTCCAGACTTCAGCCCAGCCATGACCGAAAAAAGGAAAATCCTCAACCCAATCTTAAAAAAGTTGACCAAAGCGGGTCTCCATCCTTTTCTTATATACCCAGCGACGATTAAGCTTCAAAATAAAGGAGAAGTGCTGCTATTTACCAACCCTCAAGAAGCAGAGGTATTCCTACGATCACTTCACCCACTATGGAGGTATAGAGCTAGTCTCCTCATAATAGATTGTGGGTTGTGAGCTGATCTCGCTTGATGTGGTTTACACCTGAGACGCCATGGATCTACAGTTATTTTTGTGTTTTGCAGACCTATAGAAAATGTGTCTATGCGGCCTGTACATGTTCTATACTTATTCATTTTACTTATCTCTATGTACATAGTTTGTTATCCCTTTGGCAGCAACACTCTCGCAACAGCAACATCACATATTTACATGATTTAACTTGGATTCAGTATTCAGTACTTTCTCTTCCTCTCATAACAAAACAAAAGGAGTGGCTATATTATTAAACAGAAAACTCCCCATTATTATTGAAAAAGACCAAGAAGATAGATTCACATTTCTCTCAATCAGAACTGGTACAACTAAAATTGGCTTCTATCTATGCCCCTAATGAATCGGATAAAGAATTTCTTAACAATATCCATAACTGTTTACTAGAATTCTCTGACTCTTATTTTATAATTGGAGGGGACTTTAATACTGTGCTTGACCCTAAATTTGATAAATGATCTTCTGATATTTCCATCTCTCCATCTACTAGACTTTGAAAACAATTTATAGAAGATCTGGACGTCATTGACATATGGCGCTTTCAACATAACACAACAAAGGAATATACATTTTACTCAAATAGACATAAATCGTACTGAAGAATCGATTACATATTTATTAGCCCATCATTGAATTTAAACCCAGTAACCATCACTATTTTCCCAATTTTACTCTCAGGCCATGCAGCTGTATTTTGCACCATACACATGTCTGGATTTCGAAAAGCCCCTATGTGGCACTTTAACACCTCTTTACTGACCAACTCAAAATTTCTCAAATATCTAAAATCTGAACTGACACTATTTTTTATTAATTAATAAAAACCCAAATTCGAATCCCCAAATGCTCTGGGAAACGACTAAGTGTTAAATAAGGGGATTTTGTATATCCTTTTCATCCAATCTCTCTAAACTGCAACAACAACAAATCACTCAGCTAGAAAATACTATTGAACTAACAGAAAGCCAACAAAAAAATCTCTTTTTCTGAAGAGAGAAGACTTAGGTTAAATGCTATTAAAGTAGAATATAAAAATATAACGATTACTAAAGCAGAATTTATATTACATAGAACAAGATATAAATATTATTCCGATGCAGAACGACCCAGCCATCTTTTATCACTGAAACTCAAAGAATGTGAAACTAGATCTAATATAAATGAAATTATGGTTCATATACTAATAACCAAACAACTACTGACCATTCGAAAATTAATGAAACCTTCCAACAGTTTTATGCAGATCTACACTGTAAAAAAAACAAAACGTAAAATTTACGGTAAAATACTGGCAGCTGTGGTTGCCAGAATTTTACCGTAAAATATACGGTCACAATGTATAAGACGTTACAGTATTTTTTTGTAAACCGTAAATTTTATATTAAAAAAACTGTTTGGTTGACAGTATATTACTGTGAATAAAACAGATATACACTGTAAACACCTTAGTATTTACAGTAATAAAGCCAGAATTTTACTGTAATAAATACAGTACATGGCCTCAGTAAAAAGATATTAGGACTGTTGATTTTACGGTTAAAGTTGGCATTTGATTCCATATTTTACTGTATAAATACAAGTTGTTTTTTTACAGCGTTGGCATATTTAGTGAGATACTGTCAACTTGTTTTGTTTTAACCTCAGTGACTTTTGATTATAACACAACCTTACTAAAAATAACAAACAAATAGATAGGGTAAAAGTTGTATTTAATCTTTTATTGACCAAAAAAGACCATGAAAACAGCTACTTAAAATTATTTACAAATAAATAGAAAAATAAATGGAACAATAAATGGAAAATATATTAGCGCTCAGTATGTGTTAGTATGATACTTCGGCGTGATGGTTAAAAGTAATGAAACTGAATAGGCTGAGACTGGTTTATTGAATGGGTTAAATACTCTCAAACCAAAGTTTCAAATAATAAACCAATGTTTTAAAATGGCTCACTCTAGCAGCCATGCATCTTCCATGTTTTTTACTTCATAAATCACAAAAAACAACCACAATAACTAATCATCATTTAAGAAGTTTATTAAACTACCAAGTTTACCTGGACTGGTTTGAAGAATAAAACCATCTCACTCAGCAAAGCTGAACATGCATGTTTACAAACTCCTTACAAAGTTCACCTTTACAAATTCTAGCAGAACCTTTTCCAAAGAAAAAGTACATATACCACCTTTCATTGTTCTGTTAACTTCTTTGGTACAATTTCAACAAAACAACAAAATAAATGCAGTATATAGCTAGCAGCCATAAAACTACTGAAGTTTACCTGAACTTGTTTGCAAAATAAAACCAATGACCTCACTCAGTAAAGCTGAACATGTATGTTTACAAACTATAGGAGAAACTTTTCCAAAGAAAATACAAAATAAATGCAGTATACTGAACATACAGTATACCTTAGTATACTTTAACACATTGTCCAAAAGGTATGTCTATGTCCACTCATGGTCTGCACGGTCTGCAATCAGAGTAAGGACTCTGGCATTGACATGAAGTGCTTTCTTGTTTTTCTTCCACTGGACTTTGGTGCCTCTTTCAGGATTTATTGATAAGAAACACCTTAAAGAAAACAAACATAAATAACTGTTAGGACATGAACAGAGCCCCCAGAGAACATGGTTTATGCAGCAAAACAACAAACCTAATCACTCAGTAATTTTTATCACATACTGGTTAAGAAAGAATAAAGTTAAAGTTATGAAATTGGCAAATCAAAGTCCAGATCTTAATCCTGTAGAAACATTGTAAAAGGACTTGTGGAAAAGCGAGCAGTTCATGTGAGGATGTAACTTCTGTAGCATTTAAGGTGGAACAAGAATTTCAAATACGAACAGAAACAGTCGCAGAGATTTTCAAAAGGAGTGCCCAAACTTTGCATGTCACTATAAATAACAAATTGAAGGTGAAATAAAGGAACTTGTTAAAAATAAGAAAGAAATTATACCTTTGAAGGAACTCTAGTGTTGACCGTAGTTCCACCGGGTAGTGTACGTTGAAACAATAGTAACTGCCAACAACAGGCAGAAGGCAGATATGAAAGAAGTCATGTGGTCGTTCACAACCACTTAGTCAATGCTCAGCATGAATGTCGCAGCAGTAAAGCAGGATGGCCCTGAAAAGATTATCAAAGAAAACAACAATACAAATACATAAAGTTCAGTAACAAAGGTGTCAGTTTAATCCATTGACTAAAAAAAAAACCCCAATGGTGCTTATTACGTTCAGCATGACAAAGACCATCAACAATAGTAATAAAGCCACACAATAGGTGTCCTAATAAACTGACTGGTTAAAACCATGCTACTGCATAGAATTTTGCTATTGGCTGACCTTGGTACGAGATGAAATAATGCTTAGTATCTCTGAACTGGAACAAAGTAAGCCAATAGTAGTCAAGTCCAGTTATATTTATTTATCTAGCGCTTGTTACAATGAAGCATTGTCTTAAAGCAGCTTTACAACTTTATTTTATTTTAAAGGGCCAATGCCAAGTAGAGTAGTAGACTTGGATGTCTGTAGACCAGTTGATTTAGTGATTTAGTGTTTCTGTTTACTTACCACACACAATAATGCAGGGTGTTGCTGACAACATCTCCATCTGAACTTCTTGGGCCAGGCATGTCTTGTCAACATAATGCAACAGGTTCTCCTCCTTTTCGCCAAAATGAGCCAGTAAAAGAACAACCATCTGTATGATTTCTCTAGGGCAACCATCCAATTCTCCTCTCTCAGTCTGAAACATCATAAGAGCATCAAGTACTTCTTTGTTTTTTGGTGCATCAACACTTTTAAAGAAGCTGAAAAGGCGTCGACACTTTTTGTCGACATTGGTGAGGAAGCACTCCATTAGACTCACACCAGTAAGTTCTTGGAAGTGTGCTGACATACCAGTTTCCTTGAACAAAAAAGCCCACTCTTGATTGAGCTGCGTGATGCTTGTCCCTTTGTTGATGTCTTTACGTTGTGTGTAATAGGTGGACTGTACTAATTGTTTCAATATATATCGTAGTTCATCTCTTCAAACATTGTCTTCATTTTTGTCTTTTTTTTCTTTCTGACTATTCACAGTCTCAGGGAGTGGCAAATATTTCGGCTCCCAATTGACACAGCCATATGTGTCTTGAACACTTGCTTTTTGTTCAGCTGGAATTTCTTCTGTGTCATACCCATCTGATGCTGCCATGCGTTTTCTAATCTTTGGTGTGTTGGGTCGTTTAACATTGTCAACTCGTGCTTGGAGTTGCTTGACCAGTGAATGATATCCAAGTCCAACAACATCACCTTCAATGACATCTTGTAGAGATTTAGGATACTTCGACACCATTCTTCTGCCTATCTCCGTAGTGTTACCTTTGCTTGGATTATTACACACCTTCATAATTTCAGAAACCACAATCCTGACCATCTCTCGACGTAATCGTGGACTAGGTCTTTTCTGCCTTTCCAAATTCTGCAGTAACTCTTCAGGGAGCTTTTGCCATGGTATCTGGAAATTGTCTAACCAGTTTGACTGAAAAGTGAAGGTGCCTCCTGAGCATGATGAGGGTGTTGTGGTTGACTGTGGTGAGGGAGAGGTAGAGGGTGGAGTGGAACAGATAGAAACTGGAGAGGAACATGCCGAGGTTAGACTTGAAGTGGCTAAATCTACAACAGAAGAACAAAGGATATTTAAAAATTACAAATGATGTCACTTGTTGGTAAATTTACAATACTAACTAGTTTGTGCTCTGGTGTGATTGCAAATTTGTTTATTGTTATACATTGACATACTTTTCTGGGTCCAGGAAACAACAAGTCTTCTGGCTTGTATTGGCTTTAACACTGGCAGCAAGTCTCTTTCTGTAATGTACTGCAGATCATCTGTGGTCTCTGCACCAAGTGTCTTCAAAATATCTACAACTGAATTGAGAACCACTACAGGAAGATCAGGAAATACTGCAGTAATGGCACTTTTTATGTTCTGTATCTCTAATTTGGCCATATCTGTCATAAATACAAATACAAAAAGAATTTAGCCTTTGTCCAACTGACATACGAGTGTCTACTCTGATAATACACTGTGCTTCAGTGGGATTATTTTATATCCATTCTTCATGTAAGATGATAATGGCCACAAGTCAATCAGCTCATTAATGTGCAGGCACTGCAATCTTCCACTTTCATTATTCACCGAGTACATGTGGTAGAGTGAAAGAAATTCTGCTGAATATACTCTTACCAGAAGATGAAGTGCCAAATCACCTTTCAGTACAACGTGAATGACTTCACCAAACTCCACTGAGTCATCATTCCTGGTTACAACAAACTGGCCCTTCTTGTATGTTATTCCATTATACTGCACATGTCCAGTAACCTTTGTATTCATTTCAGTGAAGCCAAACTTATACACTGCATTTTTAACTTGTTCACTGTAAAGCTCAGAGTAAAATGGCGAGCTGTCTTTTATTTGCAAGGCTGGAGGACTCACTGACCCAGATGACAGATAGGCTTGAAACATCTGATGCCTTTCTGAAAGGCTGTGACACAGATTTTTAAAGTTTTTCAAGTGTCGCACACATCTTTTAAAGTAACTATGTTTGCTCTCAAAGCGCATAGTCCATAATCAGATCAGTGGGCCAAATTTTAGGATCAATAATGATGCTTTGGTCTCAAGTTGTTATCTGGAAACAGTGCCTTCCTGGAATCTAAATATTCTTGAATAAGAGCATCCAGGTAAGCAACCTGAGGCCTGGAAATGTTCTGAGCACACACAAAGTCATCTATGTCTTTCAGTTGTAGGGTTAACTGCCACACATCATTTTGTGGATCCTGCACTCTGTCTCCAATTATCAGAGGCAACAGCCTTAAAAATTCCAGTTCTGTACAGCATGACCAGAAAGTCTAGCCGTTTTAGGACTGACTTCACATGGCTTGGAGGAAGCATCTGTGGCTGTATATCTGAACTGCTTAATAGATCTGTTCAAAATAGAGTATGTGAACCATCTCTTTTTTTCCACAAAATACCTCAGGTAAAGAGCAACATCATATGAGAGGACTCCTTCAAAGATGTCATGGGCAAGACAAGGGGGCAAACCAGGCAGACATACATTAAAGTGTTTCAAAGAATTAAACACTGACTGGAACTTTATTCCTTGAACATTTGGCACATCTTCACTCTCTAACCGATCAACTGGAGACTTGTAATTTTCAGTGGTGCGCTCTGGTCCACATAAAGTTGGGTCATAACCCTGAAATTGAGTTCGAGAAATTAGACAGTATCTGCAGAAATATTCTGAGGAGCCCAGGTTGTCTCCAGCAATGCAATAAAGAGTACCTTTAACAATAGTTTTGTTTGCCATTGTTAATCCTGTCTCCTCCAGGACTTTCAAGTCAGCCACCAACTTTGAAAAAACCTTCTCATGGCCAAATTCTTTAATGTCCTTCTCTCTACACAGCAAAGCCAACTGCATGTGATCAATATTTGATCGAACATGGGAGAGAAAATTTAGCAGTGAAAAATACACAGCCTAAATTTTGTGCTTCTTTTTCGCAGAGCCCAAAGGGTTCACCACCTCGAATGCATCCTGGTATAAAACAAGTTTAAGACAAGTTGGGTTTTCCTGAAAAAAGGTGTTAGATTTAAACAACTTACCATCATGGCTATCACAGAGAACATCTGGTATGGAAACATCATTGGGATTTACTGAAATGAGCCCCTGCCAAAAATCTGACTCTAGCATATTATTCAAGCTGTTTAACAAACAGTTAAGGTGTTCTCTGCCTAAAAACAACCTTTTTGGTTCTACATATTTAAACATTTCTTTAAAGCACTGGGCTCTTGAATATGCTGTTCTCATAGGCCCTGTGTGGCAAGCTGAGAACAAGTCAGATTCCTTCACTGTATTGCAGATTTTTACAATATCTTCATTCGATACTGATAGATCTTTCAGAAGTAAGTTCAATCTATTCAATGTATATGTCTGTCTCAACTCATGTATATTCTGAATCTCTTCGATAATGTTCTGAATAGTAGATGTTGGAATAAGATGCTGTCCCTGTAATTTTATGTAAAACATACACACATTTCTGAGAAACAAATCACTGAAATTAGTCATGTCCCCAACAGCATCTTCAGTTTGAGAATCACTTGTAGTTTCTTGCAGGGTAGGAAGATTTTGCTCACTTGTATAAGGACGTTCAGAATTCGTATCTTTAAATGAATCACAAATCACATTTACAGAACAACGTCTGTGCTTTCTGGACATATGAGAGGTAAATGAAGATCTTACAGTGAACACAGATTTGCATCCTCTTACAGGACAGTTAACAGGACGCCCCTCTACTATGTGTTCCTTTAAGTGAGCAACCAACTCTTTCACTCCGTCACACTGACGTTCATTTTAATGACGTTAAAGCCAAATCCTGAGCAACCGACGACGTTGCATTATGGTGTCTATAGAAGTGAGACTTTAATGCTGCATATCCAGAAAACACCTGCTTACAACCAAGTCCTACACACTTGAAAATACAACGTGGTTCATTACGATGCAGTCTGCAGTGTACAACATATGCCTTTAGAGACTGAACCGATTCTCCACAAATGCCACACAAATGCAGGCATATAATTAAACACAAAACGAACACACTGCCTTTGTATTTTAGACTGAAAAATGTTTCGGTATCTCTGGAAATAGGCAGCGCATTTTTCCAAGCCCTTTTGTAAGCGCCACTAAACAGAGATAATTTCGTTATGAAAAAAATCGCTGTCAATTTACCCCGTCCTCTGAACAACTTCTGCACATTATTAACATTGAATATTAACTACTTTGCTGGCTAGCTCAGGTAACAGTAGCTAACTAGCTATTGCTATAAACTCAGGCAAAGTTACAGCCAGCTACCCGGAACATAAAAACCTTGGTAATAATGTTTATAAGAAAACTGAAAAGTTCACCTTGTTAAAAATGACTTTACCTAGCAGTGGTAACTGAAGACCTCCTGTAATATTAAGACAAATTCAGAAAGAACACACGCTCGCTTTCAACACAGCAGTTCAAACTGGAGCCAAATGCGTGGCGGCGCACAACCGATGCAACCATTAGTAATATTCGAATTTAGGCGCCCTTTCTGTACTCCAATTTTAAATGCACTCAAAACCATTCTGGTAGATTTTCTTCACATAATTTTGCCTTAAGGATGAACATGAATGAAAACAGAAAAAAAAATATATATATATATATATATATATATATATTTTTTTTTTTAATTACATTTTTTTTTTACTTCTTAGGAAAGTGGATTGTGTCACAAAATAAGTGGTACCAGTCTGAGATATTGGAAATATACTGATTTGACCGTTTATTCATAAACATGTTTTGAAGTACATTAGTTAATATACACTATATTGCCAAAAGTATTTGGTCACCCATCCAAATGATCAGAATCAGGTGTTCCAAGCACTTCCATGGCCACAGGTGTATAAAATAAAGCACCCAGGCATGCAGCCTGTTTTTACAAACAGGAGATCAGTGAATTCCAGCGTGGAACTGTGATAGGATGCCACCTGTGCAACAAATCAAGTCGTGAAATTTCCTTGCTACTAAATATTCCACAGTCAACCGTCAGCTGTATTATAAGAAAATGGAAATGTTTGGGAACAAAGTGTTAGGCCACATAAACTAACGGAGAAGGTCAGCGGATGCTAAAGCGCAAAGTGCGAAAAGGTCGCCAACTTTCTGCAGAGTAAATCACTAGACCTCCAAACTTTATGGGGCCTTCAGATTAGCTTAAGAACATTGCACAGAGAGCTTCATGAAATGGGTTTCCATGGTCAAGCAGCTGCATCCAAGCCATACATCACAAAGTGCAATGTCAAGTGTCTGATGCAGTGGTGTAAAGCACGGCGCCACTGGACTCTAGAGCAGTGGGGGCACTTACTCTGGTGTGAACTCTGGAGTTGCCCTAACTGGCAATCTGATGGACGAGGCTGGGTTTGGCGGCTGCCAGGAGAGCGGTACTTGTCTAAGTGTAAAGTTTGGTGGAGGGAGGATTATGGTGTGGGGTTGTTTTTCAGGAGCTGGGATTGGTCCCTTGGTTCCAGTGAATGGAACTCTAAATGCTTCAGCTTACCAAGACATTTTGGACAATTCAATGCTCACAACTTTGTGGGAACAGTTTGGAGCCCCTTCCTCTTCCAACATGATTGTGCCCCAGTGCGCAAAGCAAGGTCCATAAAGACATGGATGGCAGAGTCTGGGATGGATTAACTTGACTGACCTGCACAGAGTCCTGATCTCAACCTGATAGAAAACCTTTGGGATGAATTAGAGCGGGAGACTGAGAGCCAGACCTTCTCGTCCAACATCAGTATGTGACCTCATAAATGGAAGAATGGGCAGAAATCCCATAAGATTGAAGCTGTTCTAGCTGCAAAGGGTGGACCAATGTCATATTAAATGCTATGGATTTGGAATGGGATGCTCATAAGTTGGGATGCTGATTAAGCTCATATACGAGTCAAGGCAGGTGAGAAAATACTTTTGGCAATATAGTGTATGTATTTAGCTTCTCTTAGAGCCCACAGTTTATTCACAGATGAAAGAGATTTCACATCAGCAGATTTTTTATTCAGTTTTCATATAAGAAATGTAGTTTGATGTTGATACTGCATGTTTTCTGTGGTTGCTTTTTTAAGAAGTGTCATGAGACATTCTGTTGTTTGACATGGAAAATAACAACAAAACCAGGCTACATTAATTATTGGAACACAGAAAAAGCAAGCACAGAACATTCTGATTTACTGTTTGCTCAGAAACTAAATTGGGTTTTGCACTTGTACCACACACAAATGGTTTGTATTTGTAACTGTTAAAAATAGTATACATTCCATTGGTAGTACTGATTGTCAATTTATTAAACAATTTGCTGCTTAAAAAAATACATGAAATCACAGTGTTGGCTGTATATCAATTATATTATGGAAGATTTCAGTTGCACAGTGCAAGAGTATTTTAAAATAAAATAATGCATTTTTTTCAGGAAAGAGATTTGTGTTTTGGCTGATTTACGTGTTTACAGTATTTCGCTGTTACATAAACTGTATTCAACCATGTTAGAGTTTACAGTCTTTAACTGTCATGGTTTGACAGTTTTTCACTGTAAAATCTACAGACATTTTTTACACTGTATATAAATAAGAAACAACCTCAGATGTTTCGCATTGTGTCCAATTCCTTAATCAATTACACCTACCAGTTATGTCACAATTAGATAAAGACTGCCTAGACTCTCCCTTAAATTTAGATGAAATCTATGAAGCTTTAAAATGTATTCAAAAGAATAAATCTCCTGGAACAGATGGCCTACCACCTGAATTATATCTTGAAATATGGGATCAAATTGGAAATATAATTTTAGATTCACTTAATTACGCAATAGAAACCAAAATGGTCCATAGAGACCAAAGAACAGCACTAATAACACTGTTACTTAAGAAAGGAAAAGACCCCCTATTTTGCTCAAGTTATAGGCCTATCTCCCTTATCAATAGCCATCGAAAGATATTTGCAAAAACATTATCTAGACGTATAGAATTTGTAATACCCCACTTAATTAATGAAGACCAAACCGGTTTTATAAGGGGTTGCTCAGCATCGGATAACATGCGAAGATTATTTCACATTATAGACAACACACACCTGCTTTCCGACTCTTGTGCCATATTCTCACTTGATGCTGAGAAAGCCTTCGATAGGCTAGAATGGAACTATATGTGGGTGGTGCTGGATCATTTCGGCTTTGGTAAAACATTTACAAATATGATACAGACACTATACTGTTTACCCACTGCATCGGTAATAACTAATAATATTCTATCCAAAACCTTTCATTTAGAACGAGGAACTAGACAAGGTTGCCCGTTATCGCCACATTTGTTCTGTCTTTCACTAGAACCCCTTGCGCAAGCAATTTGACATTTTGGGGTATAATAAATTTATATCATTATATGCAGTTGATATTCTTCTCTTTCTAGATAACCTAAATGAATCAATTCAAATTATAATGAAAGAATTTATTATATTTAATTCTATTTCAGAATATAAAATACATTGGGCGAAATCAGCTTTAATGCTTTTCAATAATAGCCAGGTCCGGAGTGGCTAATCGGGAGATTCGGGAAGATTCCCGATAGGCCGGTGTTACGGCCAATTCAGTTTCCCCTGTTCCCCCACTAGCGCGCATGCGCGAAATCATGACGTTGTTCAGCTGCTGCAGCATTCATAGGAGCAATGTGCGCTGAGTATATCTAGCGTTATTATGGTTTCTAAAAGTACACGAGGCAGCGTGTACTAACTTTTTTTGGTTCAAATGTCATTCGAATGTACTTGTTAATGCTACCTTTTACAATGTCGTAAGCTTTTGTTCTTTATAAATCGATTTACGCTAATTTCTTCATACGGTAGGTTCTTGTGTATATTTGTACTTTAAAGGCTTGCTGATTACGTAAATAAACTTATGATATGCACATTACTTTGTGTTTCTCACTATACTTTACACATACAAAACTTGTTTACCTTTTATATATTGCAACTGGGGTGCATTTCAAACCTCTGGATACAATGATCGTTCAGGGGCTAACGAGGTCTTTTCACTCATAAAACATTTAACACTATTAAAGGAAGGAGCGTTTGGACACAGAAATTGGTTTCCTCTTATAATTAAAGATAGAGTGCAGTAAAGTGTGTAAAACATTATAAACATATTGGTGTATCCTAACAAAAGGTTAAGGCAAGAAGGCAAAAATGTTCCCCCTTCTTTATTAAAGTCAGAGTGCAGTAAAAAAGTGTAAAAATGATCCAAATTATTCATCACTCTATTATAAGTTTAAACAAAAGGTTACTATGAACCAATTCAC
>JAVSBV010129063.1:0-17789 GCA_033117975.1 Parotocinclus spilosoma
GGGTGTAAACGCGAGTGAGACAGGGTGTAAACGTGAGTGAGACAGGGTGTAAACGTGAGTGAGAGCGACAGGGTGTAAACGTGAGTGAGAGTAAGACATGGGAAGATGAAAAGCAGAGAGCAAAGAAAGGGACAGACAGCAAGAGAGTGAGACGAGCAGAAATACAGACAGGCAGGGGCAGATACAAAGAGAAAAATATACAGGCAGACAATGAGAATCAGAGCCCTAATAATTTTATACAGCGTAGCAAAGCTTCTCCAAACCCTCACATGGTTTATTTAATTCAAACGGCACGTTAAAAGGAACAAACATTAAGAGAAACGTCCACTGACAACTTCATTTCCATACTGAGCTTTTACTATGTTAATATTCTATTTAATCAATAGAAGTGAGTAAACATGTGTATGAGCAGTTGTGCTGTACTGCGCACTCTATCCCTCTGTGTCTCTCTCAGCTTGGCTGGAGCAGTAACACTTAATTAACTGCTCCCAAAACGCTACTTATCACGCTAAACATTCTCGAAACTTTCCAGACCAACTCACCTTCATCAGATGAGATCAAACGCTGTACAGACGGGGAGAAAAGCAGTTAGCTCTGTTTGAAATAGATGCAAGTGCTATAGGAACATCGGACCTAAGCTGCTAGCTAAACCTTGTTTATTCATAACAGCCCGAGTCTGAGAGCAAAAAAACAGGAAGTACCGGCGCGAGGGGGCGTGGTCATCCTGAACACACCGCGGAGAAGTGTTGCATCATCAGCCCGAGCTGCAGAGTGACGCAACCACACAGCAATCGGACTGAGATAAGTAATGTGTGACGCACATTGACTCTACAATCATACATTCATTAAACCATCCAGTTTAATACCAGCGTAATACTGTTAAAGGCCAATTGATTGACCTTGGAATCAGATAAAGGTAATGTCCGCATTTCGTAGGGACAATTACACAACTTCTATTAAATCAATGCAGGCACTTGCATTGAATCCACGTTGATGTCAAACGTTGTTTGGCAGGTAAAATGACTTGCTATGGTCAATGTTAAAATGAAGCTGATATCCTATTTATCATAGATGTAATTTCAATATTGATTCACCCATTTTTTCCATGGATGCTGATATTGAAATGCTGTTGTTTTGACACAGAAACAATGATGACAATGACGTCATGGAAATGGCATCAGACTGGCACATTGAACCCACATTGATGTCAGGCATTGATTGGCAGTTGAAATTGTTTGTTCTGATCAATGTTGAAATGAAGTTGATATCCTATTTGTAACAGATGTAGAATCAATATGATATGCCCGTTAACTAAAGGGTGCCATTATTGAAATCTGGTTGTTGTAACATGAAAACATCAATGAAACTTCATCATCAATTTATAATGTTAATATATTTTCCACGGCTCTTCATTTCAATCCTTGTGAGCCTTTAATGTACTTTTTAGTATAGTCTTTTCACCCTGTTCTGTTTCTAAAAAAGTGGCTTCTTTGCTACTACCCTTTCAAAATACCATTCCTGTTTAAGCTTCTTCAAACTGTAAAAGAATCAACTTGATATCATTATAAAGCTGCCAGTTACTGCTATTGTTCAAGTGTAAGGCAAGGTCAGAAGCAGTTTTGTAATGCTACAAAAAAATATTTTGTATTTTCCAGTTGTACTCGAAACGGAGTAAAGAAACTGAGAAATAAATATATGTAGCCATTATGCTAGTGCAAAATCAGTGGTATATATAATCTAATGGTGGCCTAAGACGTTTGCACAGTATTGAATGTGTACATACAAAGATATTTAAGAGGTGACAAAGGTTTACTACCCTACACACCTTGGAGCCCTCTGGACCTGGGCCCTAATCTTGTTCTTTCTCTTTAATGAATGTTTCATTTTTGCTTTCTAAGTTAAAATAGTTCAAATGATTTTGCACAGCCAGATTAAATTTTCTGCATAACCACCCAGTTAGCGGTTTTATTTTTCATTTGCCAAATAATTTTACGGTGACTTCAAACTAAATTGCCTGAGCATTTGAGGGGCTTGGGAAGGTTTGGAGTGCAAATCGATCATCAATGGTAGTTTTGCAGAGTGGGATTGAACTTTATAAAGCATACCTTCCATGTAGGTGCATTTTCCAGTTATACAATTACAGACCCCATTTTAGGCACATTTCTCAGCCCCAGATACTACCTACATGGTCATAATACTACTACTAATACTACGGAGAACATCCTCTATAGTTTATTCTTTTCAGCACATCAGTGATACTTGTTTTAGTTTAGTGACATGGCTGTTTGATTTGACCCAGCTACTTTGTTGGTACCGCTGGTAGATATACAGTTTGTGCTCTAAATAAATGAACATGATCAAATCTAAACGACTGCTACAAAGCATTAAATAAAGAGCTGGGTACACATCCTGCCAAACATGTTTGTGTGCAGCATGGCACCACAGTAATATTCAGTTAGCCTAGTATATTTTATTTGTTTACTTCATTACGTCACATGCAGTAAACATGGTACTATCCAGTAAGAAATCACCTGCTTGTAGACATTCTCCCTCATTCATCTGGTCAGAGATACACATCCAAAAATAAATGTAAAACAGACACAAAACAAGTCTTTATTTAATACTCACAAGCAGGTTGTTGATCTTTAATTGCTTGTTTAGTGTTTAAGTCTACCTGTATATCTATGTGTGTATGTGTCTGTGTGTGTGTGTGTGTGTGTGTGTGTGTGTGGGTGTGTGTGTGTGTGTGGGGGGGTTTATATATTTAGAATACCTGTCATTTTTTCAGTTCCATAAGCATCCACACATATATCAAATTCAATTGTATATTAAATTAATCTTACATAGCATATACAATTTGGGGGTGGGGCATATGAAGTAAAAGGAGAAGTTTCGTTAACAGAATAACAGACAACAGAGGACGTAACAAAAAAATATCCATGCAATAGGAAATCCTCCACTGGTTGAAAACTACTTAGATGGTATGCCAGGAACAAGCTGATGATCAGTGCTTCATCTGTGTGTAATTGACTGGTGAATGGGAAAAAGGATGCAGGGAAGATTGAGACCAGAGAACAGCAGGTGACTCAGCTGTGCTTTACAAAGGTGTGCAGGAAGTAAGGTTTTTTGCAGGCAGTGCTCTCTCACACAATCTTGTTCTCTAGAGCACTGAGTCTCTTTGTCACACCTTCCAGTAACGCAATAGTCAAGGAAAACCTATAAAGCTGAATTACATGCATAAAATGCATTCATTAACTGTAATCTACAGTAATCCACACTGGAAAAGACCCAAACATGTACAAATGATTCTTAAATTTTTATCTAGAGATTATTTTGAAACCACTATATGATTAACCTATTTCTACACCTTTCACTTATTTTGGGCTGTCTTATCAAGTGAAATAGTCTCCCTTGACATATTTGCACCTAACTACTCTTGTAAAGAGCAATCAAAGACAAATGAGCCTATATTTAATATTCAATGTGAGCCCTATTTATTATTTTGGTGATTTCTAATAAATAACATGATATTCTTTATCACCAACACTAACCTATGAGCTAATCTCTATTTAAGGAAGTCCATAAATACATGTTCTCACACTTCAGGGAGGTTTCATACTATTATTTGTCATCAAAATGAAGTTGAGTTGTGCATACCTACCTGTACAGACCATGTACTACTAAACACAAATTCACACAGTAAAAGGATATGTTTCTTTGTTAATGCTTGTATTGCCTCCTCCACTTTTTTCTGGAACTTCGTAACTGAATCACATTCACATGGATCCTCCACTGCAAGTGAAAGAGCAGGGAGACTAGTCAGTGTATCCTTAAAATGAATATTTTAGTAGTGTGTTTGTGTGCTAGCAGGTACCTGCACAAGTGTTGATATGCAGCTTCTTGGCAATGTCATTTATTGTTTTGAAGTCAGCAGAGTAGAAGTAATGATCGGAGACAGGTTCAGAGGCAATCTCTTTCAACTCATCTTCAACTGCATTTCCTACTCCAACTGCATACATCTTGAAGCCTAGAAACCAACCCAAAGCATTTAGATATAAAGTCAAAGACAGAAACTCATCTGTTATTGAACAGTTTAATCACAGTGTTAATCATCCTCTAAACCTTCATCAATGCTCAAATGATGTTTCCAACAAGATGCTGTTGGTTGCATTTTTAGTTAGTGGACTCTTTTTAGTCTAGCAATGACAGTGAGGTGTTTGACATTCTAGCAGCACTGCTGTGTCTGATCCACTCATAGTACAACACACACTACCACCATGTCAGTGTCTGTGCAGTGCTGAGAATGGTCCACCACCCAAGCGGTATCTCATCTGTTGTGGTTATGTGGAGGTCCTGACCAATAGGGACTAGAGTAAATGGAAAAAATAAACTGCATAGAGAAACAGATGGACTACAGTCTGTAATTGTAGAACTACAAAGTGCTTCTATGTGGTACATGGAACCAATAAATGCACAATAAGTGTGGAATGTGTTTATATACACTGCTCACAAAAATTAATGAATATTTAATCATAGGAGATTTCATTTTAAAGTATCCCCTAATTTTTGTGAGCAGTATAGTTTTAAAGTGCTGTTCTCTATTTACCGTTCTCTTTGGCCTTCTTTGCTGCCTCGCCAATATAGTCCTGTGACCTGCCATCAGTGAACACGATTCCCACCTTAGGCACCCCTGGTCTAGCTCCCTGACCGGGGCTGAAGCTGTTGTCTACCAGGAATCGAAGAGCTTGGCCGGTCATTGTTCCACGCTCCATGTAGGCCATCTTCTTCACAGCTTCCTTCAGGTCTTTCTTGCTGTTGTAGCGACCCAGAGGGAACTCTTGTTTGACGGTGCTGGAGTACTGAACCAAGCCTACATGGGCATTCCTGTCTGACACATCTAGCTTGTCTACAATCTGATTGATCCACTTCTTAACCAGCACAAAATTCTCTGGTCTCACACTCTTCGAACCATCAATCAGGAAGACCACATCCATTGCAGCATCACTGCAGGCTGGGAAAATGAAAAAAAAACAAACAGAGAATTTTGTAGCATGTAAGTGTGATGTGCATTTCTTGTCAAAGTATTTCTTAATGAGCAGCTTTTATCCAACTCATATACAGTGTATACTCACCACTGCAGGTGCGACCGTCTTCTTTAAGTGTGTGACCCTCACGGCAGGCACATTTGAATGATCCGGGAACACTTATGCAAAGTTGCTCGCAGTCATGATCTCCGGATGCGCACAAGTCGGTAACTGTGCCGACAAGACACACAAACAAATGCACACACACACGCACACACAGGTGGGTATGTGCAGTGAGTTCGAAAACTATACTAGTATGTCAGGTAAGAAATGGAAGTGTTAAATTTCCTAAACAGTACTGTGCAAAAGTCTTAGGCCACCATTAGATTTGTTGTTTTAGTGATGGTATAATGACCATTCTAGAATATCAACCAATATAACCAATATATAATATTACTAGGATTCAAATAGAAAATACAGTATATATGTACACAAAATATTAAAGAATTCACCATTTTCAGAACAAAATGGCTTCCACCGGCTATTTATTGAGGCCTCCTTTGGCATAAGTACATCTTGAATTCATATGGGGAGACTGTCCTAAAGTTTTCTAAAGTTATCTTCAGATATATTATACCAGGCTTCCTTCAACACTTTTCAGTTCTTATTTAGGTTTGGACAGTCTTTTATTTCTTTTTCTATATGAATAAAGAGACTCAGAAAGAATTACTTATGGTCATTATACCTTTGCTAAAACAACATGTCTAATGGGGGCCAAAGATGTATGTAATGCATATTACTATATATATATTAATTCCTTCATTCATTCAATAACTTATCCACTTGATCCTGGTATCGCTGATAACTTGTGCTTCTAAAAGGATTGAAGGATGGAATGCTCCCAAAACACTCACGAGTGTAATGAAGGTTAGCCTTCCTGAATGGTCCATCTTCCCACCCCTCCCTTTGTCTTTCGGCTTTTACTCACCACAGAAAGCTTCCTGGAACTTGTTGGTGAGCTTTTCGATTAAGCTGTAGCTCTCCACATAGTCAGTGTGATCAGCCAAAGGCTGGCTGGCCATTTGCTTCAGGGTATTCATGTCCACACGACCCACACCAATAGCAAAAATTTCAATGCCCGAGTCACGTGCTTTAGCTGCGATATCACGCACATTGTCCTGAGGCCGGCCATCAGTCACGATGATTGCTACCTGTATTTATGCAAAATGTGATGGTTCATATCATGACGTCATGTATTCATTTCAGAGTCTAAAATATTTAATGAGGATAAGGTAAGAGTTATGGGTGTAATATAACATATACATTATGACATATAATAGTTGATTATTGCATAGGGGGCAAAAACCTAAGAGCACTTGTGAAAATTCTTGTTTGGATAATGACCCAAACATACTGTACCTCAAAGCTTTGCAACTACCTCTTAAAGACTAAAGAAGATCAAGAAGTACTGACTGTCATGGGCTTTCCTTTACAGTCATCTAAGCCCTTTAAAGATTTATGAAGGTACTTGAAGACATCACAAGATGTTGTTTCTTTTAATTGGTATAAGACTGGTATAAGAGCCCAACCACCTCAAATGCATGCTGTCTTTACAGTAAAAGGGTATCTGTAATTGTAAAAACGTTCTATGTTTTCATTAGTGCACTCAGATTTTCAGCCCCCAATTCTTCTTATTAATGAAGAAAATGTCTGACCTTGTTGATGTCAGTGGATTTACGTGCACCCTCTGCCTCACTGAACGCCACATTCATGGCAAACTGAATGGCCAGGCCAGTCATGGTACCAGTGGACAGTGGCTCGATCTTTGATACTGCTTTAGACAGTGCAGCTTTCGTCTTATATGACTTCAGTGACACCTCATTCTTCACCCTGCTAGCATAATTCACCACACCAACGCGTGTGGCATCAGGCCCCACATCCAAGCCCTCTATCACCTTGTTGAGAAACACCTTGACCTGCTCAAATTCAGAGGGCCGCACACTCCGAGAGCTGTCAACGATGAACACCACATCAGTAGGCTTGGTCTTGCACAACCCTGCAGCTGCAAAAAGGGAGTAAAAGAAAGACTGGACTAATTGAATGTGTTTAACATAAAGAAATATATATATATATATATATATATGATTTACTGGCTGTGTTGATTAAAGTAATCTGGAATTGAGTTTCTATTATAAGTCTTATCGATGGGATAGGACTGACTGCCTTATGTAGTTTTATACACATTCATTAGCAGAGCTATACAGTACAATAATTTAGGTTACTTACACTTTCACTTTGTCATATTCACTTAGTGGTGAATTGTAAACACGCTCCTATATTTATGTTAACGAGTATTCTCTGTTCTCTGGTCACTGTTCAGAGTTTTAATTACATGTAACACTGTATGCTTTTACAACCATTATTAGGAAGCAAACTGGTTTTCCAATTATTTCTCACTACAGGGAAATGTGTTGAAATAAATGGAAATGGAAATTGCGCAAACGCTACAGATAATTAAATAAAGGTCATGTGAAAAACTTGTATTCCTATAGTAAGACTACATATATTATGCTGGAAGCTTTGCTACCCAATGCAATATACAGTTGTTGAAGTTGAGTAATATTCATCTTAATGTGCAACAAAGTAATGAAATGCTACTGTTGAGACCTGTGGTTTGAAAGATTGAAAGAGGTAGTGTAAAGCTTGCACATAGCTCAAAAACTTGCAGTGTTGGCAAGACACATAATAACTCCTATTGATCATACATTCACCCACAGGTATTTGCATTTAAGCACACACCCCTGCTCTGTGTAAGGCTTTGTACATGACTGCAGAAAGTAAATGAACAAATTTCTCTATATTAATTTTATATATTACATATATTAAACTATGTTGTTTGGTACCACTTAATTTTCCACACTGCAAAAAAATAATAAACATTTAAGATTTATAATTATATTTTGAAATACGTCTATTGTTTTTCATGTGTAGTTAGAAATAGTTCCATGTTTATTAGAGGAAAAACATATGCCAAAACAAATGCATTATCATTTGAAATGTTTTATTATTGTAAGAAGACTGTAGACTCAATTTGTCAAAAGTTTGTTTAATTTTTTAATTTTTGATACGTTCTCTCTATGTAATACGGTGCGGCTACAATCTCTCCAATCTGCATCAATGCCATTTTGGTATTGCTTGCCCACAAGGTTTCTTTATCTCTGTATTCATATTGCTCCCTATTAGAAAATCCCCAAATACAGGTGTAAACTACGTGGCATCATACCCAAGAAGACTGAAAGACTGGAGGCAGTTCTATATATATATATAAAATGTATATATTAATTAATGAGTCAATGCAGTAACATAGGAATTACACACACGAACACATCCTAGTCAAGTTTGCAGGAAATCTGGTGTCTAGTCGGACAATATACGATGCAAGGCAGAAACAAGCCTAAACAGAACACCAATCCATAGTAAAAATGTGGTTCTCTATTAATATAAATACAGAATAATTGGGACTCTATGATGCAGAACATATTTCGACGTAACCATACGCATATTTTCATGTTCCAATCCTAAAATTCTTTTTTTTTTTTTTTTTATTGATAAATTATAATGAATAATTATGAGAATCTTTGAAGTTAAGGTTTTAGGTTGAGAGTCACACATTGATACATATATTACATATATTATTGGTTTTCTCACCCATGGCTGCGGCATGTTGGAGTTCCATCGTGGCTTGAGCTCCCAAGATGCACAGCAGCATCACAAACCCTAGCAACGCCATAGTGTATGCAGTCAGAGTCCAAACGACCAGCTCAGCCACTAGTTGCAGACTGATTCCCAATGAGAGACTCTTGGGTTATCAGTGGATAACACACACACATACACACACATTTACAGATGCAGTTATGGCAAGTCTAAAGACATCCCCCTCAAACCTGTCCTCTTAAAGTATGTGTTGGAGCTAGCGAGGAGGGAAAATACCTGCAGCAAAAAAAATAAGTTTGGGTTGGAAAAATAAACACACCTTGATCTGCGCAGTATGTGTGTACAAGATGGGCCAGGTTTCGCCTCTGGGAGGGTCTTGTACTTGGGGTCGAACTCAAATAAACATTCTGATGAATCTCCCTTTTCTAGCCAGTTTTTCTCTCAAATAATTCTCACACACACAGCAATTTATGTACAGGATGTGTGGGAAGCAAGAGTGCCACACTAACACAGCTAGCCCTGTTCGAGCTTGTAAGTGCTCCACATAGTGCCTTTACATCCTTATGTACATGCATGTATCAGGGTGTGTACGTTTTTGAAACCTGGAGAACCTCTAGGACATGTGGGGAGCTTTTTCTTTTTTCATTCATTGTGCCAATACGTGACATTCGGTTCTTTTTCTATAGCCGATTTCTAATTTCTTTTTCTAATTTCCTTTTCTAATTTCGTTCATCAATGCTCTCTTTAAATCTTGAGTCTGAGTTGGCCAGTAAATATTGCTATAATAAATCTAAGTCCAACACACACACCCGCACACACACACACACTCCTGGTTGTCATAACTTTACGATTGACATATGCTCATAATCCTAACCTTAATCAGCTTTTACATTTTTTTGTTAAGTTGCAGTTTGTGTAAGACTCATTTTTAAAAAGCAGTTTTTTTCATAGGGACAAGCCAAATGTTCCCACAATATAAAAAATGGTAACCTTGTGAGAACATTTGGTCCCTACAATGTAATGGTAACATGGTACAGCATCATTTTACTGTGCCAAGGCTCATTTGATTTTGCAAAAGAAAGTTGCAGTTTATAAATATTTTCTTGTAGGGACCCGCAGAGTGTGCCCACAATTTGAAAATGTCTCCACAAACTTAAACCCATTTTTTCTATACTTATTTGCATTATTTGCAGAAATGCCCAAAATAAACAGTTAAACTTCCCGTAACATCTCTGTTTGAAAAAATATAAATATATTTCAATAATTACAAACTAAGCTGGGCAGCATGGTGGTGCAGTGGTTAGCGCTCTCGCCTCAAAGCTCCAGAGATCCTGGTACAGTTCCAGGTCTAAACCGGCCTCGAGAAGTTTGTATGCTCTTCCTGTCTGCTTGGATTTCCTTCATGTACCCCAGTTTACTCCCACATTCCAAAGTCATGTTAGGTCAGCTGACAGTACAGAAATGTCTGTGATAGTAAGCTGTTGTAATAGTAATTATTACAAGACTTTGAATTGTGGTTTGGGTCACTGTGCTGCTGCAGTATAAATTCCTGTCAACAAAGATCCGAACCAGAGAGCATACCATGCCTCTGAAGATTGGAGGGAGAATTTGTCTTGTCAGTGTATAGTTCAATCTGTGCAGGTGCCCAAATCCAGAGTAGACAAAACACCCCAGATGTGAATATTCCCACCACCATGTTCCACTGTTGGTTTGATACACCATGGTGCCAATCTCTCTTAAAAAACATTGGTTACTGCCATCTCAAACTAATCATTGAAACTAACCGTTAAATCATTAAATTAAAAGTCATCTACTATAAAATGTTCAGTTCCCTTAGTCCATGCCACGTATTTTGCCTTTTTATCTTTTTTGAGAAGAGATTTACATATTGACACTGCCCCACAACACACCTTCTTTTTAATGTAGGTTGGCTGTTTGTAGTTACTCACTCTTTATTCAGTACATTAATTGGTCTTCTGTCTCTTAGTTACCGCATTGTAATGTTGCCATTCATTTTTACCACACTTAATCAACATTTTAGCACAGTGATTATCAAGCGAATTACTTGTTTCAGGTGTTATTTTGTTCCATTCTTTCTGAAAACAAACATCTTTGCTTCAAAATTTTCCACACTATTGGGGATAGGTGAGAACTGCAGGCAGGCCAGTCCAGTATCCGTATCTTCTTCTTTCTCAACCATTCCTTTGTAATGTGTGCAGCATGTGGTCTTGCATTGTCTTGCTTAAACCGCATGGATGTCCTTGAAAAAAGGCAGCATATGTTGCTCTAAAATCTCAGTTTACTTTTCTGGAGTTGGTAAACATGATGTTTTTTTTACACAGTGAAGTCTAAAGTAGTATTTGTTAATGTAACTTCATACTGTAATGCTTGATAAAGTTCTATCAGCTATTGTTAAATGACGATTTTGATGTAGTGCCATCTAGGGGGATAAAAGGCTTTTATACATTGAATTCCTCCTGATTCCTCAAACTGTTTACTGATTTTATGCTCTACAGAGGAAAAATATTCAAATGAATTAAAATCTTTCTTTGAGATACATTGTTTTGAAACATTGAAATGATTTACGCCTGCATTTGATAACAAATTAAAGATCTTCTGGCCATCTTTGCTCATGATTATAATCACCTGTTTGAAATCACATTATTATTTAGGTTTTTTGTATTCGCTATCATTTTGAAATTGCCCCATATATACACTGCTCAAAAAACACAGTTTGAATCAGAGTGCAGTATCAACTCAATTTAACTATAAATATATATATACTATATAAATCTGGTCAGTTAGGAGGGGGGTGGGGCACGTTTAAACAGTTTGCGATGTTTTTGTTGTTAATGACATTAAGTTTTGGTCCATCCAACGTCACCTCACTGATGCCCTGGTACAGATCTGGGTTGAGATTCCCCAGAACACCATCCTTCATCTCATTAGGAGCATGGCCCAATGGCATCAGGCATGCACAACAGCAAAAAGTCATGCATACTACCGAGTAGCATGCTCAGTTGCTGCAGTGGAATTGTTGTCTAAATGGACTGGCCTGCTGCATATTTTTTTTTGCTTTGAGTTTCAGTGTCTCTTAGTTATATCCTCTGTAGTCCATATCAGGAAAGATATTCTACATGATTTTTACCCATTGAGATCTGATGTGTTTTCAAAGTTTTCCATAGTTTTTTAAGCAGTGTACATATACAGATTTTCTTACATTTACTTTTATTTTATTGCAGACAGAATGAGCCTGATGTATTTAATTTTCTGTCTGCTCAACTTAATTTCATTTGTTAATAAACATCCATTCTTGCATTTTAGGCTTGAAAACACATTACAAAAAGAGTTGGGAATTGTGTAATTTAGTAATACATTTTACTTTTACTTACTGCATTAAAATGTTTTTAAATCAATATTTTAAAAACAGTTTTGATACTGTAGCTTTCAGGATTCTATGTACTCATCTATTTTAACTATCTATTTATTTATTTTTTTTATTTAGGAAATAATAGTCATGCACTAAATGCAAAATTACCTGTTGTAGCATGTGGCCATTGATTGCTTACTTATTATGTGTAAACTTAGTTCTTAAGTAAACTACTTCTTTTACCTCTGGTCCAAACACGAACGTCAATCATGACCCCAGAAACACAGTCATTCCAATGATTTCAAGAGCAATTGATACAAAACACACCAATGAAAACAAAGAAACATTTTTCAACAGATTTATTTGTCTTCTCTGCCGTTATCCACAATATATATATTTATGCAAAGCCATATTTTGCTAAATTTCTATACCACGATAGAGGAACACATCTGCAAAAGGCTGTCGTGAAAGAGCGTTTTCTTCCAACCAAGCAAGAGCCAGTGAATAGACTTCAGTAATCATTAAATAATTTTGTTTTGTTTGATATAGTGAGGTAATCTGTTTATGAAACCTCAGGTAAATTTGATGGATATACTTTCGTATGCGTTCCAGTGGCTTAATGATAAGAGCCATCTGTTGAAAAGTTCCTGAGGTCTGGGCCCAAATCCTGAATGGGACTTGCCAAGGGAAGTTCAGGTGGCACATTTACATAAGCCTGCAATGGACTGATATCCTGTCCAGAGTGTATCTCTGCCTGCATCTGTTGAATTCTGGGGTTGACTCCAGAGCAAAATGTATATTTATTTATGAACATTTGCCTTACACTTGTCAATTATGTGCTATTGGTTGTCAACAGTGGTTTACTATATTGCCTCAATACTCTGTACCATAGAGTCAAATTGCCATAATGCTAGTTCAAACGATTAATTACACATCCTGAGTTAAAGTGAGTACAGTTATATTAAGAACTTTTATTAATTAATTTAAATATACCTCCAATAGAGTTGTATGGCTATTGATAGATTTGGAAGCAGCAAGCTTTGTGTCTGCGTGCATTTTCCTAGCAGGTGAATGAAGATGTAGATACACTTGCAAGGGGAAAGTGTATGTCGTCCATGTGCTTTAAGTTTCTTTATAGGAAGGAGGCATGAACTCAGCTTTCAGAGCTTCATCATAGGAAGGCAATTTTACCTGTGAATCAAAATAGGTTGCTTGCTCAAAGTGCTGCATGACACACAATGTACTAGACATCTTATCAATATGGATAGCATCATATATGAAACAATAATGATGTAAAAACAGTAAAGAAATTATCTGTATTGTCAGTTTTAAATACAGATTGTGATTAAACTATACTCTGTAAATTTAGCTTAATTACCATCACACAGCTCTCATCCTTGGTGCAGGCTGTGTTACACTCATCCTTCAGCGCGTAGAAAGTGCGTATTGTAACCTGAAGCATGTACACCTACACATGACAAAAACACACAAGGAGAGAGCTTAGTAAAAACTCAAAGGTAAACACCTTTAGGCTGATAATTAAAAGAGGAAAATAAAAAATGAAACAAAGCTTGAACAAAATTCAGTTACTCTTTTCAATTGCAGGTAATTTTGTGTGAGTGTAAATGTAGCACAAGCAACTATACAGTCGTAGCCAAAGTTTTGAGAATGGCACACATTTTAGTTTTTTTATATTTGTATTGACAAATACAGTTAGCAAAGTTTAAGCAAAGGCTTAATATTTACAATGTTGACCCTTCTTCTTTAAGACTTCTGCAATTTACCATGGCATACTGGATATCAATGTCAAAATATTGAATGATGGCAACCCATTCTTGCCTAATCAGTGTTTGGAGTTGATCACAGTTTCTGGGGATTTTTTGTCCACCCTCATTTTGAGGATTGATCACATATTTTTAATGGGATTGAGATCTGAGGAGTATTCTGGCCATAGACCCAAAATTTCAATGCTTTGTTCACCGAACCACTTGGTTATCACTTTTGCCTTGTGACATGGTGCTGCATCATGCTGGAAAAAGCCTTGTTCATCTCCAAATTACTCCGGGATTATAGGGAGGAGTTACTATTGGGGGATGTTTTAATACCATTCCTTATTTATGGCAGTGTTCCTAGTCAAAATGTTGAGCAAGCTCACTGCCCTGGATGAGAAGCAACTCCACACATTAATGTTCTCAGAATGCTTCACTGTCAGCATTACACTGGACTCATAGTTTTCTTCTCCAGGCAATAATTTTTCTAGATGTCCCAAACAATATGAAGGGGCTTCATCAGAGAAAATAACTTTACCCCAATCCTTTGCAGTATAATCGCGATACATCCTACAGAATGTCAGTCTGTCCTTAATGTTATTCTTTTAGAAAAGTGGCTTCTTTGCTGCCCTTCTTGACACCAAGCTATCCTCCAAAAGCATGAATGCAGTCATTTTGTGATAAGGTCATTTTCATAGCAGGGAATGACTTTGCAATTCATCTGATCACTCTTCGCAATCTAGAGTTATTACGAATAGCCAACATAAAAAACTGATGCAGCAAACTTTGTGAAAACCAAAATTTGTGCCATTCTCTAAACTTTTGACCACAACTGTATATTGTAGTTGTACATTATTGTAGATTGATTTATTCAAACCAACACAATCTCAACATTTTGTGAGTCCTAACATAGTAGTACAGATACATTTGTATTTAGCTGGAATAGAGTACGATAAACTGCACTCAGCTGCACTGAGTAAATTGTACAGGTATATAGATTGACCCTTGATTACCTTAATATACTAAATATATATTTGTTCTCAAGTAAAATGTTTAACAAGATGTTTAAGCTGCATAGAGCACTCATTCGGACTTCCCTCATCTCTCAAATTTCGCTTTCACATGGCTAAAATACTTACTGTGAAACTGTAGGCACTTACTCAGCACTGACATGGAGTGTAACTTCCTGTTCGTGCATTTTCAGTAAGTAACAAACAGCTGCTGGGAAAGGCTTATAGTGTGTAGAAAGATGCTCTGTGTGGGATGTGGTATTATCTATGGTATATATCTAACAGACTAAAATAATTCTAAATATTCTGATGAATATATGGTCAAAACCACACACACACACACACATTCTGTACAAAGATCAAACCTTCAGCATGATGTACATCACAAAGAATACGCTGAATATCATGGTCACTCGATTTAACTCCAGGGCCTCCAACTTGGCACCACCTTTAAGGTTTGACTGCAAAAACACACATTAGAAATGTGTATATTAATATGTTTATAATACGTTGATGTGGTGTTTATCAGGGTTTATTATATATATATTATATGTCATCAGGGTTTAAGCCTAGGTTTTTGTTATCTGTTGATCTAATACATTTATTGTCAAACACGCTGCAAAACATAAGTCACCTCAGTAAATTCATAACATTTTGACTAATATTTAAGGCAATTGTGTTTGAGAAGGTGATGAATTATTAAAGAAAATTTAAATCTGTGAAAATTCCAATTTCAGTGATGAGGGCTCTCATACATCATTTAAAATATCACAAATATCATGTTAGAGTGTGAGTGTGTGTGTGTGTGTGTGTGTGTGTGTGTGTGTGTGTGAGTGTGTGCACGGATAAAGTTTATATATCACTCTGATGGTCAAATATCCCCACAAGATTAGACAGATCTGACATTTTTGTCTGGGGTGACATCTTGCTGGTCCCAAGGTGTGAAAATGCATTTTCACAAAAAAATAAAAAAGTATAGTATAGCGTAATGGTGTAGCACTAATTGGCTCCAGTAATTTTATGTCCATGGAAAGTCCCCACAATGATGAAAAGACAAATTTGCTTTAGTTTCTTACAGCGAGTCGCAGGGCATCCTCATACACAGGTGTGCCGGGAAGTCCAAATCGAGTGTCAAACAGGGAGAGGAGACTCATAGCCACTTCAACAAACATGAACAGCATAAATGGCATCACACACATCGGCCCCTATGTAACAGAAAGGGTTATTATGCAGGACGTTATTATTTCATACACACACACACACACACACACACACACACACACACACACACACACACACACACACACACACACAGTGTAAACCTGCACATGAATATTTGGTTTTGGTTTTCGTGTTCACACACAATCCCAAGGGTGTTGTTGTAAAACCTAAAAAAGTGTATTTGTGTGTTTTAAAAAGAATGTTAGCAATCCCTGCTGCACCAACATTCATAAATATTGAAATAGGCTTCTTTTTTTGGAGGCTCGAAATTCTAAGCAAATATTTGTGGCAGCTGAAACCAAACTCAGGTGAACTGAGACTGAAACAAATGACACTCACATGCACAAGCATTGAGCATACACATGCACACAATACATACATACACATACACACACGCACGCACACTCAACTCAAAAATTGTGATTTTGCATTTCCAAGTGTGATGTTTAGCACACCTAACACGGAAGTACCCAAGCATGCATGAATGCTGCCTCCAGAGTATTGATTTAAGATTAGGTTCACCTGTTTCTGACTTATCGGAATCTGAGGAGCCCCAAACTTCCGCCAAGTGAAACGCAAAGTAATTTTGGATTTTCTCATGAACCGTACTGAGCGTTACCAATTGCATTACCTGTACTTTGATTCTACATTTCTCCCTCTGGGCTCTTTTTGCTGAGTGCCTGAAATCTACCGGTCTCTTGATTTGCCTCCCGATTTTGCTCTGTTTCTAATAAACGCCTGCAATTGCTTCCGACACCTGACTTGTGTATGTAGCCGAACATTTGTGTGCAGTCTGCATGTCTTCCCCGTGTCTGCGTGGGCTTACTCCAGGTACTCTGGTTTCCTCTCACAGTCCAAAGACATTAATGTTAGGTTAGTTGCTGTCTCTAAAGTGGCCCTTAGTGTGTGACTGTGTGTGTGTGTGCCCTATGATAAATTGGCGCCCTATACTGTTCTTGCCTTGCACCAGAGTTGCTGGGTGGGCACCAGCTGGCCCGTGACCCCGTGTGGATTAACATGTTGACATGCACGTTAGGTAAATGTATTACTCTAATAATAATAATTAATAATAATAACATTGACTTAGGTGGAAGATAGAGAAATATTATTATAATGCTTTAATATTATAACATCACAAGTATTTAGTAACATAACAAGATACTCTTAGAAATAATGTGAAATCATGTTAAACATATATGATAATGTGATAATCTGGATCATCAAACTTGTCCAGTCATGCCAGCGTTCCATGGTCCATGTGCATGCAGTGATTACAGAAATGGTATTATATATAATGGTATAATTACAGTCAATTTTTATTGACTTTTCACTCGAATTGTTATGCTCATTTTATGATTTCTATTAAATGAAAAATAAATGCATAATAGAAGCATTTTCATTAGAGGAACAGGACAGCAGTGTATAGTATATAGCCTAATAATACAAATATGCCAAACAGGTTACACATGTCTAGAAACATCTACTGGACAATGTAAAAAAAGTAATACAGAAAATGAAACCACCACCACATCTCACACACAAGACATTACCTTACGGTGAGACAAAAGGACCAGCACGCTGGAGAATGTCATCAGAAAAATGGTCGCAAAATTGGTGCTGACTTCAACTATATAGAAACACAAAAGCCACGAACACATTTTGTTATATATATATATATATA